>JAAXYA010000155.1:0-30082 GCA_013305525.1 Aspergillus quadrilineatus
GTGTCATCTTATATAGCCCCTCATTGTTGGATGTATCAACTACTCCAACTCCAAGCGCTAAGCCATATTCATAACAGATTAGATCTAGTCCTTTTCGGCTTTCTCGGCCATCTGCTAGCTGGTTACAAGTCGAGAACCAGAATGATCCTTCAGACTGAGGTTTGATGGGTCAGCTGTACACCAGGAATTCTGCTCAACATGGCTCTAACTGACTGCCTGGCCATTCCTAGCTCTCCTAATCTCTGACATTTGTTTTTTTCCTTTAGATCGACCCATAATGTGGAGCTGAATATGGATAGAGGAAATGACGGAGGGAATGATAGAAGTGTTTTAAAAGGCACACAATACACTTTGGTTGAGGGACTGTCCTGGTTTCTGATTTGTTGACACTGCGGGGTAGATGGGCTCGGAAGGGCTGGTGCACTCCAGCTTCAGACAAAGGGTTAGCAGCTGTGCAAAGTGCCTGAGTTCATTGAGATGACCATAAAACCCCTTTGCATAATCGAATCGGGCGTCCGAAGCGAAGGCGGAAAGAAAAATCAAGGCGTGGAGCTAGTGACGGCTTAGACTTGCTTTACCATCATGCATACCTCTTCGGTGCGGTCTTGCAGAGTAAATATCGCATACGGGCTGATCGACTTACTCGTGGTGGTCGACTGACGTGGTTACAGGTCAGCCGGGGTGCTCTAAGCAAGCTTGGCCCCGAGTGGTAGGAGGCACTAGACGGCAGTATGCTCAGACACACTCATTGAAGCACGTGCCAGGATGGGTAAAGCTGGTAACCGCGCACTGTAAGTGTCCAAATCAGGTCGCTGTGCTGGCTATCGGCAGTCGGTGCACTCTTTTTCTTTTCCAAGGTTGGTCAGTAGATTCTTTTGAACGGATTTCATGAATGCCTTTGCTGTCATACACCTCGAAAGGGAGGTTTTATGCATCTTGCTGCTGAAAATTATGCAAAGATGGGTCCAAATGGGCTTTTTGCGGGTTGTAATGGGTACCCGCGTGGGTAATGGGTCCAGACCTTGGACCCATTTGCGGGTTTTGGCGAAGTCTAGTCCTTTCAGACTAAACGGGCTGTTAGAAATATCTTCTTTGTCTTATTCACTCTTGATGCATTCTTGACACAGATGAGAATAGAGTGCGGAAGTAAGGCTTACTAGCTGGACCCAAAGATGATCAAACAGTACCTGACATATCCGCCGCCCTATCCCACGGCAAACTAGCAAAGACGCCTGTCCTGGACTACCTACGATGGATAGTATTTCAAAACAGCAAACACCTCGTTTTGATCCTCCCTCTCGAAAGTAATGGAAGCCCTTGTAGCATGCGTTGCGGGGCTGTAACACCCTTCAGGCGCCGAGTGCGAATACTTGCCCCCGCTGTAGAATTCCGGATGCAGCTTCAGTGCCGTATCCTGCTCCCCCAGGCCCCACAGCAAACCACACCATGGTTTGTAATTGTGGATGCCCACGATGACGGTGAATATTTCGCCGGAGAAGGATTTGAAGCGAAGCATTCCAGAGGTACCGCTGCCTCCCATGAACAGCACATGCTGGCCGTCGTTCTCGGACCAGGTGCATCCATTGGCATAGTACCAGCAGGTTTTTTCGACAATTGTGAGGGCGTCGGAGGTGCTGTTCTCGATACGGAGACGGATAGTGTAGGACATTGTAGCGCTGCAAGGGTCAGCATACTCTCGAGGAGCTTGTGGTGGCATGCATACAGGATGCTGGTATGACAAGTATGTCAGGACCTGGGATAGTGTAGAAGTGCTGCTGGCTGCAGAGTATATGCTCTAATATGTCTTGTCGAGCCAGGCGGAGGGAACAAACTCCAATGCTCGTGGGATATGGACGCTTTATATAATGAACGGAACCGTGATACGAAAGCTAACGGAGATACCTTCTCTCGGCTATTATTGACGTATAATTCTGTTTGCTACTATAATTCTGTTTGCTACTATAATTCTGTTTGCTACTCAGATTGCCACCGACAATCCAACCAATGTTAGTGCTTTAGCGGTTTGGGCGCTGCGCACTAGTGCTTACACCTACGTTAATCTCACGATGAAACATGGAGAAGTAGGTTCGGATATGACCGAGCCATGTGCCAATCTCACCTCCAGGAAATAGATCACTCAGAGCTGAAATGGAATAATAGCGTCGACGCATATACGGGAATGGGAGAACCCCGAGGCCGCGAGGGTGGCGTAAATGGTTAGTGTATACCCGATAGTACGAGCCCTTGCCGTGGCGTTCCCCAGAAGGGAATCCTGCAGCACGGCGCTTAAACTCTGATAGTGGCTGAGAATTCCAGTGTCCCAACGTTCATATAATACCAGTGGGGACCATTACTTGTCAGCCGAATATCCGTTTGGAATGGAGCCGAAAATGAGAACCTGACCTGATCAACAATCGATCGCAACCATGTCGTCCTGCACGGCAGAGCACTCAGGGCGGAATCCAGCAGGTAGCCAAATGAAATTATCACCGTCACGCGTAATCCAGGAACAGTCCGGGCTCAGACTGTAGCCATAAGCTTTTGGCTTTGGGTAGTAGGCAGCTGAAAAGGCGCAGAAATTCTCCTCGTCTGATTTTTCGTCAGATAACTGAAATTCATGTGCGGCTGATTCTACCTCTCCAAATATGCTCATCAGCAGGGGACCCAATGTCTTTAGCAGGGCTGGCTAACGTCGGTGAAGGTGTATCTGATTCCTACAAAGAAGCGTGAGATGCGTGCTGCAGTGACCCAAGGAATGATTTGAACATTCGGAAATTGTAGGAAGCCGAGATGCATTGCCCCTATAATAAGCCAGAAAGTACAAGACTAGGTAGAAGGGATTGGGGTTGTAGGCGACAAGATAGATGGTTGGGCATTTAACAAATCCAACAAGACCTTTTGCGCCTTTAGACTCTTTTCTTGAGCACGAATTGACGATTCAAGCGCATCTCTTACAAGATCCCCTGTTCCACAAATCTGGGAAGAAGTATCACCCGCACTCGGCGCAATACTAGATGCTCCATTGCTCGAAGGCTGGAGCTCTTCATCATTTGGCCTTGTCTCACTATCAGAGATTACCATCATTGGGATGAATGCGTCAAAAATCATGACAGCCGAGATGGCGATAAAGAAGATCAAAACCCACATATTGGCGTTGCGGCCTCCAAGGCCCCCCAGCCCAGCTTGATACACACAGCCAAGATAAATGCCCAACGCAACGAATAAGGCGATAATCGACAGCCGGAGTAGCTTGCTAGGCGTTGTGAGGAATATTGCAGATGCGATAGACGGGACTTTATCATCGAGATTCGTGGCACATTCAGTCCCAAAAAACATCCAGTACAGCCAGTTCCGGTAAGACCGGCGTGTCGTCGTAAGCCACGCGCGAACATCCTCTGGGCTGTGTAGGTTGCTCAGATGTTGCTGGACTATAAAGGCAAAGAATGTTGATAAAATGCCACAGATAAGACTCGAATATGCACAGGCTGTGGCAGGCCAATATACATTGTCGAAGTTAGAAAGGCTGAGCACAGTGATGGCTATCTGGGCGATGATTGCCGACTTCGCGGGAGTTTAAAAGTCATTATGGTTCTAGATATATATTTCTGATTGTAGGAATATTCGCAATCTGAAAACACTTACTGCAACAGCTTCCATCGCCAAGATGTCTCTGTAAGACTCTTTCAGCATCCACGCTTCTTTTGCGTCTTTCAGCACGTATCGTCGTATCCGATGGGTGACCCCCAGGACTTCGATATTGAAGAAGCATTGCAGTAGTAGTGGATCGCCTTTATTTTCCTTCCAAAGGCGGATGAATTCTGCGTCATAAAGAATAGTGACTGCTCTGAGTGGTGGAGTGGTGCTCCAAATCTCAGGTGTATACCTAGCAAAAAATCGCTGCATGGTCTTTGACGTGGTAGATCTAAGATGGAATACCCAGCTGTCTTGTAACAGTTGAAATATTTGAGTACTACATAGTGGGGTCGCAGCGGGCTTTATTACAAGGAAGGCAAGGCTATCAACTGCGGTATCAGCCGCAGAAACCTAATGCCAAGAGGAGGCTACTTCGGGCGACTCTGCATCACACTACCCTGGGTAGGTGCTCTACGTAGTTTCCTAGTATTGATTCAAGTCGCCTAGACTCAGCCACGCGGTGGAGTGACTGCCGATGGATTCTGGGAATAAGGTCGCCTCGCGAGGCTGTCACGACAATTTCCATGCTGTGCTCGCGGCCTGGGCTCCTCGGCCTGCTGCTTTTCCGTCAGCCTCGAGAACTTGACATGAGAATTAGCAAAACTTTACTGTACCACAGCAACCTCTCAATCTACTTTCGCCATGGAGCCATTGTCTTGCGTAGCCAGTATGATTGCAATTATTCCGCTAATGGGGAGCATAGTGCCAGTTTTTTCCTTTAGCGAAGTGTAAGCATGGCGCCAACATATTATTGAACTTCCCACTCAGCCTAAAAAGGCTAACCCTCCTTGGAGAGCTAACTTCTGACTAATATACTGGTTGACACATATCTAATGAGCGGCACGTGAAGAGTTTATACATATTAAGTATTGCCATACCAGCGAGTTCCAGGTACTGTAATCATGCGACTTTCCTTTACCATATAAAACAGGCCATTCTTATTTGCATAAAGAGTGCATAATACATCTACAACCTAGCTTGGTTTGGCATTAGGGTTCGAAAACAAGATGCGTGTCATTGACAACGCAACTGATTTTGAGAAATTCTGTATTTAGATAGGTGTAGATCCCTGCTTAGGTAGGCAAATGCCGACTTGAAAATATGATTGTCTAAGACTAATTTGGAAGTCATGACGCTTTTTGGCTTAGCGGTATATTTTCCCAATAGCAAATATCTGTCCATTTAGATTATTTCGGTTCTTTAGGCCAGGTTGACATCATATATTTTAGCCTGCAGGGGGTTTACTTATTTACTAACCCGCCCCAAAACCCGCGCAGGCGGTTTAGATATGCCTGAAAACCTGCCCCCCGCAGATTCAAAAGTCGAGCTCCTGTCAGTGGTGTGAGTTGGTGGGCGCGGGCGCGGGCTTGGGCACACACACAACAGGTGATGGATACATGCATGGGGAGCCAACCAGGTGTGGAAGAAATGCATCATACATGCAATAATTCAAGGACTAGGGAACAGGGAGGTTGTGAGGGTGAATAGAATAACAAAGAAGAAGCAGTGAAAACATAGCATTTTAAAGATTGCTCGACCAGACTGGTCAGATATAGGGCAGCTGGAAGTGACATTTTCAACATCAGTTTGGTCATGAGTTAAGAATGGACTGAAGCTCGCCGAGGCCGAGCACTTATTCAATATCTGCCCAGAAGGGCCCTACAGCGCTTGGCGGGTGCAGAATAGTGGTGTGAAACACTTTTTGGGACGCTAAAATGGTGACTCAGCTTTTGAGAGTTATGGGTGGAAATGCAGCTGCTTTACGGCCTTAATAGCAGTTCAGTATCAATTTCACAGGTCCTCATATCATAGTTGCAACTCTGTTCGCCTTATCAACATGCGGTGATAAGCCAGAGGCTTTGGTTGGCCATTCGGAGTCCGGTTATGCACCGCTATTCCTATAATGGTAGGTAACATCAGGCGTCAGGCTTCAGCCAGTCCAGCTGCATGTTCTGTCTCTCTGACAGATAAAAAAAAAAGGGCTTAACTCCTTCACTTCCTTCCCCTAACAACACATGTCGCAAAGATGACTTCGAACTCTCTACCCTGTCTGGCTGCTGCCGACGCTGCATTCGGCCCCCGTGTCAGTGTCGCATGTCGAGCCTTTGATTTCACTGCCTACTTTGAGGATTTATTCTTCGCCTGCCTGCCCGCTGTGCTATTCCTTCTGTGTTGTCCAGCTTCTGCATGCCTGCAGTGGAAGGAGCCTCGTCGAATTAAGCGATCGAAACTGCTCATTTGGAAGCTTGTATGTCGCGTTTCCCTTCTTCAGGATATCGCGAAGTAGACGACTACCTAATGACACTTCTGGACACTGTTCTAGATCTCCTTGGTTGCGCTTTGGGTCTGCGAGACAAGTTTTCTTGTCGTGCGGAGACTAGGTTCCCCAAGTCTCCGAAACAATGCTTCGCTGGCTGCCGACGTGCTGGGGGTGGTCGCCATCGCAGGTGCTGGAGGATTATCGTACATCCACCACTGTCATTCCATTCGACCATCAACGCTGCTTGCACTTTTCCTTTCCGCCAGATCACTTTTGACCATTGCCAGAGTGAGAACGCTGTGGCTTATCGGATCTGCAACCAATGAGGCCATAGTTCTCACTCTGGGCTTGGGTTTCACCATTTGCTCAGTCGTTCTCGAGTCCCTGGGCAAAGAAGCTTCCGTGGTTTCGATAACGCTGAAGCCCGCGACACCTGAACCCTTTAGTGGCTTCTGGAAACAGGCGAGCTTCGCGTGGCTGGCCGGGACGTTCCACCAGGGCTACTCAAACGTGTTTTCCGTCGCCGATTTGCCTGACCTTGACCCGCAACTAAGTAGTAGAGATGTCGGGCAGGAGCTACAGGAGGCCTGGGCCCGCAAAGGTATACAGGGAACTCGAAGTTGCCATAGGCAGAAAGAAAGATCTGACGTTTGATACACCGTACGATTAGAGGATAAATCGGCAAAGCACGCGCTGCTCCGTTCCTGTCTGCGTGCCTACCGCACTCCGTCCAACTCGGCAGTTATTCCGCGTCTGTGTCTGTCCGGGTTTACGTTCTGCCAACCGTTCCTTGTCAATGCAACAGTTTCCTGGGTTGGGAATACTTATGCTCCCATGGACTCTGGCAAGGCCCTGATTGGGGCATTTGCCATTGTTTACTGCGGGATGGCCGTGCGTTGACACTCTATCATCCCTCCTCCCTGCGACGCGTGAACAACTACTAACGTAATCAGCTGAGGCATACAGACGAGCAATGCGCTTTACGGATACTTCACGTTCCGCTTTACGATTCGCCTCCGGGGCGGCTTGATCTCACTTATCCACAGACAAACGGTGCGGACCAAAGCGGCTGATCTGGGCGGAAACACCGCTATAACCCTGATGGGGACCGACGTCGAACGGATCGCAAGTGGCTTTCGATTAATCCATGAGATGTGGGCCAGCTTGATTGAAATCGGAGTCGCGATTTACCTGCTCGAGAGACAGGTTGGGGTGGCCTGTATCGTCCCTGCCCTGATTGTTGTTGGTCTGTACTTTCCGCTACCCTACCTGATATGAGGCTGTATGCGAATTTTTGGGTTTCTGACGCTTGCTGGCAGTCTTTGTCGGTGCGACATTCAAGCTCTCAGCAGCTAGTAGCACCTCACAGCGCGCTTGGGTTGAGAAAGTCGAGGAGCGGCTTCAGATTACCTCCTATTCCCTGGAGAGGATCAAAGAGGTCAAGATGCTGGGATTGTCAGAAACAATCTCGCGCGTAATCCGGGGTCTTCGCGTGGCCGAGATCGCTGTATCCGCAGTGTTTCGAAAACTGCTCAGTGTGCGAGTTATTCTCTGTTAGTCTTCCGAGTCAGTCAATTCGTAGATTATTAAACTGATCAGATATTGTACTATGCAGCCAATGCACCGACAAATCTGGCTCCGATGGCGACATTCGTGGTGTATGCAATCATTGCTCTAGTGAGGGACGACCAATCAATTCTCGCGGCCAGAGCTTTTACTTCCATTTCCCTCATTAGCCTGGTGACGACCCCGGTATTGACTTTCATTCAGGCACTGCCAGCGGTTATACAATGTTTGGGATGCTTTGATAGGATCCAGGAATATTGCAACGAGACGCCGGGGCCTCAACATGCCGATTCCTCCGATCCTCGACCTTTCCCTGGTGCTGACGGTGATACACCCATAGCTTTGGTGCAGGTTGCCGATTCCTCGAAGAGTGGTGGTGCTATACAGGAAATCAGAGGCCAGAGTTTCGGATGGGACCGCTCTGCACCCGCTGTACTCCGCAATATTAGCCTCCAGGTACCTCGAGCCGCGATAACTATGATTATCGGTCCTATCGGGAGCGGAAAATCGACCTTGATAGGGAGCATTCTCGGTGAAACCGTTGCTCTTGGGTGCCCTTATGAAGGAAGTCGGTCTAGTGTTGCATACTGTGGCCAGGAGGCGTGGCTGCGCAGCCAAACGATACGCCAGAACGTTCTTGGCGAGCCTCCAATGGATCGGGAGTGGTATAGAATAGTCATATCAGCTTGCGGGCTGCAAAAAGATCTCGCTCAACTTCCTCAGGGTGACCTGACGTCCGTTGCCGGCAATGGGACCACGTTGAGCGGGGGACAGAAGCAACGCATTGTAAGTGGAAAAAGATTGATACCCTTACGACTGGCTTGCTGAGCGCTCAATATCAGGCATTAGCTAGGGCTGTCTACTCTCGGCACAAAATTGTTTTGCTGGACGATGTGTTTAGCGGCATTGATGCCACGACAGTGGAACATATTGCCAGTCACCTGTTTGGTCCTGGAGGACTGCTACGCAAGATGCACACAACAGTTGTGCTTGCCACCCACTCGAGTACGTTGCATTCATAGCGTCTTGCCCAGCCGTTGACTAAAACTTCAATTCGTAGGATTCCTTCTCCAATACGCTGATAAGATCGTTGTGCTTGCCAATGGCCGCATTGTAGAAACCGACACTTTGCAGAACCTCAAAGCCGGCAACGCCTTTGTTCAGGATATGAAAATTGCTCTACCAACTCCATCTCCGATAGCTGTCCAACATGGGAAGGAGACCGTTTCTCCCTTTCGGGATCCAGATGATAATGATGATGACAATACTGGCGAAGCCGAGTCACGCAGTGAACAACCAGGCCAAAATTTGAGTCGTCAGCAAGGAGACCTGTCCATTTATGCCTACTATGCTTCTGCCTCGGGGAAGATTACAGTCGCTTTGTGTTTGGGGTGCGCACTAATTTGGGCCATCTGCGGCGAGCTCACAAGTGAGTCTGGTCGTGATCGCGCTGTACGATGTACTTGATACCCTGCTAACGGAGAAAAGCTGTTTGGCTCGATATCTGGACGTCGGCTAATGCGGGACATCCCAACTCGCGGATTGGCATGTACCTGGGTGTATACGTCTTCTTGGGAATTGCCAGTATTGTCTTCGCGATCGCCGTCTCGTGGTACGATTACGCCTGTCTAATGCAGCTGTTCCCAAGAACTAACTCATGAATGATATTGTGTAGGCTTCTTATGGTCAATATCGTGTCGTCCTCGGCGTTAAAATTGCATGAGAGAGTGCTGAGCAGTACATTCCGGGCGCCAATCCATTTTTTCCACCAGGTTGATATTGGCAGTATCACGAATCGGTAAAGAGCATTCCTCCCCAACCGCCCGGTGCGGACGCTGACAATGCCCAATTAAAGGTTCAGCCAGGATATGGACCTCATTGACATGAGCTTGCCTATTGAAGTCTTCAACGTAATTGCCTGTGAGTCTGCATGAACAAGGATTCCGGCATACCGGCAAGACTGACACTTATGCTAATGCTAGGGGGCTGCACATGCCTCGTCAAACTGATTATCCTGTGCGTTTTCGCTAAATACCTGTCCGTTGCCGTCCCCTTTGCGGGCGCGGTGGTGTATTTTACGCAGAAATTCTACCTCCGAACATCGCGCCAGTTGCGATTCCTCGATATCGAAGCCAAGGCGCCGTTATACACTCATTTTCTTGAACTCGTCAAAGGGGCTGCTACGGTCCGTGCGTTCGGTTGGCAGCGCAGCTTTGACGAGGCCTGTCTCTCTCTTCTTGACGTCTCGCAGCGCCCAGTATATTTGCTGTACTGTGTACAGCAATGCCTGGGGTTCTTTTTGGACATGCTCGTCTCCATATTGGCTATTATACTCATTGCCACCGTTGTGTTTCTCCGCGATAAATTCGACCCGGGGGATGTGGGTGTTGCCCTGGTTATGGTGATGACCTTCAACAATACGTTGATGCAACTCGTCAAGGACTGGACGAACATGGAGACTTCTATTGGTGCCGTGTCTCGCGTCAAGGGCTACACAAGCACGACGGATCCGGAGGAAAACACTGCAAATGTACCGTCTCTGCCGGGGGACTGGCCGGCTGTTGGGAGAGTCGAGCTGTCTGGTGTAGTGGCCAGCCACGCGTGAGTGTAGCTTACCCGAAAGTGACGATTCTGACCGACTAAAATGCCGTTATTAGGAGTCGATCCGAGCTTGTCTTGAAGGAGGTCTCGATCTCAATCAGGGCGGGTGAGAAGATTGCAATCTGCGGGCCATCTGGAAGTGGTAAGACATCCCTCATCCTTGCCTTGCTCGGGATGGTCGAGGTACAGGGGGGTACCATCACCATTGACGGATTCAATATCCTGGAGCACTCGCGGGCTCAAGTCCGCAGGAAATTGAACGTCGTGACACAGGACCCCTTCCTGATTGCTGCGAGTGTCCGCTTCAACATTGATCCATGGCAGACAGCATCCGACCAGAAAATGATTAGCGCATTGCAGATCCTTGGCCTGTGGGATAGAATCGCGCAGGAGGGTGGCCTGGACGGACGAATGGAACCAAACGCATGGTCACAGGGCCAGAGACAGCTTCTCTGTCTCGCCAGAGCAATGGTGCAACAGGGCAAATTATTGATCCTGGACGAGGCAATGAGCAGGTATGCTATGTTACATGCCATCACAAACGCGGACAATGCTTACCCAGCCTTTTTCCAGTGTCGACAACGAGACTGAAGACATTATGCAAGCAGCAATTAATAGCGAGTTCTCATCGCATACAGTCCTCGCTGTCATGCACCGCCTGAGGCATATTCATTGTTATGACCGCGTTGTCCTTCTCGTTGACGGGGTTGTGGTCGAGTTCGATTCGCCGGCAGCACTACTTGCTAAACAGTCGCGCTTTAAAGAGCTCCACGAGAGCGGAAAGATGTAATTATGTTGACCTGCTATCTAAAAAAACCCTAGTCAATACCTAGCCTCCACTGTTTCCGACCTCTTCCTCTGTAGTCCCTGCATTGGAGCCCCTAAAAGGGGATTTGCTCAAGATGACCGACGCCAGACTGTATATCGGCTCAGGACGTAGTATATCGAATATAGATACCTGGCTGTCAAAGTGCCTAGAAGCCCAATTGCGCAGCTCGGTCGCTCGAAGGGAGTCAACTGGAGATGGAGAGGGTTAGTTTAGTTCAAGCTGTACACGACAGGAAAGGTAGACTCACCCCCGTAGGCAGTGACGGGCTTTTCTACTGTTATGTTTTCGATCTCTGAAGCAATGGAATTTGCAATATTGAGCCGGAGTGCATTCTCGACGACGAGCCTGGCGGCCTCGGTGTTGTTGGCCGCGCGGATTGCTTGAGCGTAGTCGACTGGAGTCTGGCGTGTCGTTGTCGCGGTGGCGGCACTAGGCCGTCGACGAATCCGATGATTGAATTAGGGATCCGACTGCCACGAGGTCGATAGGTTAGTGCTTCCACCGTCTTCAAGTCGTATTTCATCTGAAATACCGACGACAACCTGATGTCGCAGTGGAGCGTTGTTCAACGCTCGTCCTCGCAAGGCAGCGCGCAGCGCGCTTCTCACCTCAGACTTGCTTACCATAACTGGGGCAAGATGGGGAAATTTGGCAAGAAGCTCAGCGGCGTCAACTCCTGACTGTGGTGTAGTACTATCCGGCGGGCGTGTGTCAGTGACAAGGCCCAGGTTCAAGCTGACGGCTGGCAGGCCGAGACGGCATCGGTAGGCTGCAAGTGCATCTTCAAATGTATTCCCAGCGCTGTAGTTTGCCTGTGCGCCATTGCCAATAATCCCAGAGACGCCCGACAATAATACGAAGAAATCCAGATTCTCGCTGCCGAGGAACTTGTGCAAATTCCAGGAGCCGCGAATCTTCGGTGCCGCAGCTGCTTCCCATTTGGCACTATCCATGGTTTCTAGAGGAGAGTCGGCGAGCACCATCGCAGCCTGGATGATACCCCGAATGTTCCAATTTTTCTTTGTGGCGGTGGATGCCAATGTCTGCACCGCTTCGGTGGAGGTGATGTCGCAGCGAACGATGTCGCAGCGACAGCCCTGCTGCGATAGGACCTGAAGTGTTTCGCTGGCGGCAGGCGTTAGGGCTCCGGATCGGGAGAGAAAGACTAGATGGCGAGCGCCATGGTCATTGCATAGCCAGTGTGCGATCTGCTGCCCCAGCACACCGAGACCCCCGTAGAGGATGTATGTTCCTGCAGGCGCGAGCTCGACCGGGACAGGCACGGAGAATCGCAAGGGGAGGCAGTGGGACGGCTCGAATGATAGCACAATCCGTCCACTTGCACTCGAAGAAGAGGATGACCGCTGGAAAATTTTGTCCACGCGTGACACGGGCTGCTGCCATGTCCCTGCATTTGTTGGCATCTCCGGCAGCACAATCGTCCCGTTAGCGAGTAGACGCAAAGCGGCCCTCTGGGCATCTCTGACACTAGAAGGATCTATCTGCGTGGTATATAGGGAAACGAAATTAGTAAACGCTCGAGGCATAACATGGCCTAAAGCCACGTCTGCTTCTGGGTCCGTATCGACAGCAACCAGGTGGCCGTTATGTGTTAGGCTCGACAGCATGTGAGGGACACTTGACAAGTTCTGTAGAGACGAAAGAACCACATCAACGCCACTGCGTGGGTTACTTCTCCGGATCATCCCAGATACCGCGCGTGTCACCTCGGCGAGAACTGTGCACTTTGAAGCCCACGCAGCCTCCCGTTGAGGGTCGCCTGGTGGGATCACAACGAAAATATCCAGCAACAGCCACTGAGCCATCTGTACCAGGGCATGTCGCAGCGCGGGGCCCTGAACGTCAATAAGAATGCTTTGCAGCCTCTGATGCACACCTAGTGGCGGCGATCTGGGTGGCGTATATTGTCCATGGAGCCGCGTGCTGCTGACAGACTTATACTGCGCAAGAGGGGAAGACCAGATGTTGCCAATCTCTGTGAGGAGATAATAGGCACAAGCTAAGGGATTCATCCAATACACTACCTGGACTGGCGAGAGGTTGGTGGGGACTTTCACAACGTTAAGTGCGTCCTCGCAGAACCGATTCTGGATATTAGCGGACTCAACGAGAACAGTGTCTCCAGGACAGAGCTCCGTCACGCCGTGGCCTATTTTCTTAATGATCCCTACTGTGTCGACTGCCATCCAGGACGAGAAAAGATGCCTCTCCTTTGATTGGCCTTGGAATGTTTTGGAAATTGTGGTATATCGGGTGTTAATGAAGACTTCGTTTGCCGTAAGGTCCCCTTCCATACGTTTGGGATCGACAGCTATCCAGTGCACGGATCCGTCGGGGCTAACTTGTAGTCGTGTCGGATGGCGAAGATCGGATAGAGGCACTGGCAGACATGCGGACGGCTTCACGTCCCGTCCAATCTCTACATCCATGGCCTTGTCCGCTACCACACGGGGAATGTAGAGCCTCCCACCCGACTCGGCAATTTCGGTTTCCATGGGCTGTACAGCACCCTGCAGCGTTGTGAGGAGCACATTCACAATGATACCGGCAGCAGTACCCGACATCTGGCATGCTTCGTGCGACAAATCCAAGTGCTGAAGTGGCAGGAGCGGATATTCAGAGCGTGCCGTGCGTAGAAAGCCTGTTGTCGGTGCATACTTGATACCTGTTTCGTCCGGTGCTAATATATTCCCTGTTGTGGTCCAGAGCAGATAACGTGGCCGGCTGGCAATGAGGTTCCGAAAATAGGTCAGGCCCTTGCCATCCACATCGTAGAAGAAGGGGCAACCATTCTCGACCAGAGATACGACACATTGGTTGTGAAATGAGGCGATAGGATTATTCCAATGCACGACACGTACATTGTGGATACCAGCCGCGCTCAATAGCTGGACAAGTGTTTGGCGCAGCTGAAGAGTCTGCTCCGTGTTGTCACGCTCAAGGATTGTGATGCTGTCTTTTTCCGTATTAAATGGCACTTGTATTGTAGATTCTGGACCTGGCGCCGCAAATGCGACTTGAAGCTGCGAGTTTGGTATCTGGAAAAGGGAGTAACCTTTGTCCTTGATCAGCTCCTCTAGCCACGTATCGCCAGCTAGATCATCACAACCACCGCGGCCAAACATTACTAGATGGCCGCACGGCTTCATAATATTTGGGAGTGATGCTGAAAGCCAAGAAATTTGATCAGAAAACCTGGCGTCCACGACAACTGCATCGTACGAGGCACTGGCGGTCAACTTTTGCTGTACGACATGCTGTGGCAGAGCACGCCTCTGACTATGAGAGAACTCAACAAACTGCCCATCTTCGCAGTGTTCGAGTAGTGTAATTTGACCAGCCATGTTAGACGATTCGACCCATGTCAGATGTTCAGCAGCGGCGACGAACAGCACGTTGGCGTCGGCGTACTTGTGCCGGAAGGAATCAAGCCATGTATCAATCCATTCCAGGAAATTGCCCACATGAGACCCTATAACCGAAGAGACGTCTTCCTTCCAGACCAGATTAGCGGTGCGTGCTGGGATCTCCACCGTCTCAGAGGAACTGTCTCCCACATTCGTCATAGCCAAGGAGTCAATAACGATCTTGGGTGCGCTCGCGTCCGCGTCCGTGAAAAGAGATTCTGCTACTACGGACCCATCGGCGTGTCGCGCAGACGAAGTCCCTATCAAATAAGACCCCGCACCAGATGGTAAGTCTGTTGAGATGAAGATTCTACCCGCAGAGGCTGGCACGAATGGGTGTCGTAAGTCATCTTGCGCCTGCAATGCAGCAAAAGACAGCTGAAAGGCGCAGTCGAGAGTTGCAGGATGCAGCAAATGAGGATACTCAAACTGCTCTGGCATGACTGACCTAGTATCTGGAACCTTGAGCGAACTGCAAGCAATGCGATGCTCCCTGGAGGCCGTGATGCGGTCCAGGCCCCGAAATGTCGGCCCATAGTTCAACCCGAGAGCAGCGAGACTTTCGTAGAATGTGCCGTGATCTATATGAACTGTGGCGTTCTCGTGAGCCTCGCGCAGTACCGACTCAGCCGCTTCCCATTCCTGTTGCTGGGCCGCCAGCTCCACCGGATCCAGCGGGCTTCCAACATGACACACAGCGGCAACCGAGCCATGGGCCAGCCTGCGAGTGGAGTCTGGAGATTCGAAGTAGATACTGAAACTGTACATGCCACCCATGACAGCATGAGGGAGGAGAGTCAACGAGATATCAACTGCTGGACCATTGTCTGGCAGAGCAAGGCCAGTTTCGAAGGTGACGTTGGTGAACTCGACCGCCCGGATGGCCGTCGGCGTTGGAGCCCGGTTTATAACAGCCTCCAGTGCCATGACCAGGTATCCAGCGGCCGGGTACAGGCAGACGCCAGTTATGGTGTGGTCCGCGAGCCAAGGGTTCTCCGCGATACTGAGAAGGTTGCGCCACCTCGGCTCGAACGGGTTTTGCCCGTTGACTGGCACCCCGAGGAGATCAGTTCGGGGCTGGGAGCGCAACCGAACGGGACGACTGGATGAGGTGTCATGCCAGAAGCTATGCTCATGGTTCCACGGATATGGTGGCAGGTGTGGAAGGATAGCTAATGTAATATCCTGCGTCGAGATTCTGTTGACACGGTCAAGATCGACAGCGTGCCCCGTTGCCCAGAGGAAACCAGCTGCCTCGAGAGCTGCGCGTCCGGCGTGCTGTCCAGCTACCAGCATCGACCTATACGGCGGCCGTGTCGGAAGGGTTGGGCCGATGCTGCTCAGGATCTGCTGAATCGGACCCTGTAGTGTCTTGGACGGGCCAATCTCGAGAATGGCGCTGTATTGTGTACCAGAGGTAAGGAGGTTCTGCAGCGCCCTTGCAAAGCGTACAGGCTGAAGCATGTTCTTTACCCAGTAGCTCCTGTTGAGACCGCTATTTCCGACGGCTTCTTCCGTTACCGAGGAGTACATGGGCACTGAGGCCGGCAGAGTGCGTTCGGGTAATCGAGCCAGCGCGTGGTCCAGATCTGGCGCAATGACCGCCATATAGGCAGAGTGATAGGCAATACCAGTGCGGAGGATACGCGAAAACTTGCCATCCCGAGTTAGAACATCGTGTAGGCCGGCAATCGATGGCTTGGATCCTGAAAAGGTGACACTGCGTGGGCTATTAATGCAGGCAACTGTTACCTCATCCGCACAGTCAATGTTGGCCAAATACCTGTTCGCTTCTGACTCTGACAGGCCAGCTGCCAACATGCTCCCCTCTACCCCATTGCGAGATGCGACTGCTGCCGAAAGAGATCCCCGATGAAAAGCAATATACATGGCCTCATCTGCTGATATGATTCCTGCGGCATAGGCCGCCCCTGGGTCGCATCATAAGTACATAATCACATGGTATCAAGGCAAAAGTCGAAACTTACCAATCTCCCCAGAGGAATGTCCAACGACGGCACCAGGCTGAATTCCCCAGTCTGACAACAGATCAACCAGGGCAATCTGGAGGGCAGTGCAGACTGGCTGCGCGTGCTCTGGGCGTGCCAGTGTCTCTGCGTCTGCTCCTAGTAGCAAATCTACGATCTTCCAATCACTCCACACATATCCAGGACTTTTTGGCTCCTCCACAGGCTCGCTCTAAATGCAGAGTGGCAAAGAAGCTCCTTGCCCATGCCAGGTCGCTGGGCTCCCTGGCCGGTAAAGACAAAGGCAATTTTGTTTTGAGCAGAGACTCGCTGAACTGTTAGATCCTGGGGCTTTCCCAGTTGTTCGAGCCATTCCGGCTCAGTGCCGGCTAGTACATAACTTCGGAAGTCCAAGTGGCTTCTTCGTGTCGCCAGAATGTGACACAGCGATCCAGTCGCCGTACTCTCGCTGTTCTGTGATGGGGAGTTGGTCATGAAGTACGATGTATAAGAGTCTGCGACACGGGGAATGCCGGCCCGATCATGCGTTGAGAGCACAAAGAGGCGTAGCCTTTCGTTTCCATCAGCGTCGTCGGACCGGATGTCCCCCAGAGACTGACGAGGTTCTGTAACATCGCGGCCAGGCACGTGGTGCATTTGCAGGAAGCTCTTAGTATCCTCGAGAATAGCGTGAGCGTTGGCACCACCAAAGCCAAACGAATTCACACTGGCGCGGCGGACTCTGGCCTGCGGCCATGCCATATTCTCCTGTGGGAGTGCAATATTCCATTCCGTCAATCGAAGCTCGGGATTGACCGTCGTCAGACCGGTGACGGCGGGGATAATCCCCGCTTCAAGACATAGGACTACCTTGATAATCCCAGCCAGCCCGGCAGCGCCCTCTGTGTGGCCGACATTAGGCTTGACACTACCTACATAAAGTGGTCCAACATCGCCATCTCTGCGGGCAGAGGCTACGGTCTGCGCGATTGCTTGCATCTCGATTGGGTCCTGGAGACGTGTGAGTTAGACTAAAAGTTTTCGGAAACGGGACAGGGGCATAATGGACGTACCCCTTGTGGTGTCCCTGTTCCGTGCGCCTCAAAATAAGCGGTCTCCGACAACGGCAACCCAGTTTTCTGGTATGTCTCACGAATCAGGGATGCATGAGCATCTCCGCTTGGTTTGGTAATGCTGGTCCTTCTGCCATCATGATTGGCGGCAGTGCCGCGAATTACGGCTCGAATGCAATCTTTGTCTCTCATGGCATCTGCCAAACGTTTTATCACTACACAGGCGATCCCTTCGCCTCGGCCGTATCCATTCGCCGATGCGCAGTGATGGAGAAGAAAGGCGCGTCAAAGTGGGAGACATCGTCGAGGAAGAAGCCTGAAGTCGTGCAGGTCTGGGAATAATCACATTCAGCGTTGGTTAATTTGTATTAATGGTCCTCTTGCTTACTGCGCCCAGTCGTTGCCGTGATGGATGGAACCAGGCGTCCGCATCCCAACTCCGCTTAGGGATGCGCGAGTGGCCAGTGCGCCCTTGCTGGATCATCTCCCAGAATTCATCTGGGGACGAGGCGCCGGCAAAGCGACAGGCCATGCCCACTATTGCAATAGGCTCGTTGTCGGTCATGTTGCTTGGTGGAGAGGTCGTGACGGTCAGAAAAGGACGGAGCTACTAGAAAACACACAAAACATGCAACTTATGTATAAGCTCAACACCGAGTTATTCGCAGAGGCATTGATCTAAAGCGCCCACGTGCATTTGGATCTCCAACCGGGGAGCGAAGTGGAGCCATACCTTCTGAGATGTAACGTTCTGCAGGCTTTATCTGTGCTCGCTGCCCGGTCTCGATCTATAGGAGTTCTAGCTAATTTACTTGCTCCGCTGCCATCTCATCGTTGTCCGGAAGGGGACTATCAACGCGTTTTCCATGTCCCAGACACCTTCCTTTATGTATACGTCAGATGACAACGTTTGCTTCAGGAATTCCATGTCTTCTTCGTTTACTACCATAGCTGACCCCTTGAACGGACGTTGAATCCCCTCACTAACATGCTTCTCAAATAGCGGGCCTAAAATTTTGGTTTTTATTTAGCATTTCTTGTGTGGCAAAGGACCTAGCAACCATATACACTTACCAGCCCATGAAACGTAGCCTTGTTGATGAAGCCGCACAAAGTTGGGTGAATGCCTAGGGCGAATGGCCAGGCGGCGCTCGAGCTGTTGCAGCACTATTAGAGCATGCCCGGGATACAAACAGATTGAGAATAGTTACCACGTTGGGTCGGTCTGGAATGACCACCAGAAGTTCCTTTGTACTGTTCTTTGGGCGAACGAGGGGCTCTGCGGCAGGCTGTGTGGTCAGCCCATGCATCATCCACTTTTTGCCAATGAGGGGGCGAATCATAGAACAGGCCATGATTGTTTTGTTCGCGATGCGCTATTCCAAGTTGCAATCGCCATTAGCGACATTTTATAGGTAACTTCAAAGTATCGTATCTGGCCCTTATCACGGGTCCGGCAGTACGGGGACCGCAGGACCAGTCGACATGGACAAGCTTTGGACAACAATGTCCGGCTGCATAATCATACATGAAACCGGCGATAAAGGCCTGGAAAGTACTATTCGCGCGTTCGTGGTGGTGATTGGTCTGACTTCTGGGTAGTCGTACATTCTTTGGTCGTATAAGAGGAGTCGATTTTGCAGTCACTCCAATACTAGCGTGCTCGTCGCACACTCGTCCCATCTTTCAGTGTCTCATTTGTTCAATCAAGCTCCTCCCTCTTCTTCCGCAGAATGTCTACCACGCTTTCTTCCCTTCGCGGCCTGATGCGGACATGGCAAGCACGGCAGCTGCATGTCAGACGCGGGATCAGCACCAATTCGGTCGGATATGAATAGTGAGACTACCAGCCTTCTCATCAAGCTGTTTCCTCTGCTGAACCTTTGACTTCCTAGCTTTGTGGTTGTCTCGGACAAGAATGGTTCTCATCGCACTCCAGGCCTCCAGACAGACCTCATGCCTCAAGAATACACGTTCGCGGGCGAGATCATGGGAATCAAGAAGAACGGAGAAGCCATCGTCCGTGGAAACGCCTTTGCCTGTGTTGCGACAAGCCCGGAGCAGGTTCGTGAGCGCATGATGAGATCTGTATACTTCCAGAAGGTATACCCCTTGTGTTCCCATCCCGTCAAGGCGGACCAGTGCGCTGATGTTTTATTGGTGCAGGGCATCTGGGATATGGAAACCGTGAAGATATCCGCACTTGAAACTGTTCATACAGGTAACTACTCACAGGAGTAATGGTAGGAGGAGAGGAGGAGAGGAGGAGAGAAAACAGGCTAGCCAACCGATTCGTATTGAGAATTCAAACCAAGTCTTGCCGAAGCTGTTCTGTATTGAGATACAAATGGCACAAGTACCGAGTCAGATCGCCTTGAAGATGCTTAAAGACAGCACCGGACACCCCCATGCCTCCATGCGCTGGCCGTCCTTCTGCGCCACGATCGGAAAGCGTCTCTACCAGTGGCGAGAGGTCCCGGAGCTCGCCCAAAAGGAGGTCCACGGAATGTTTGATACGATCCCTCTGAGTTATGTTGCCCACGTGCCTGGCCGCTGCTACCGCTTGCGAGTACTTATCGATGGCGTGGAACCACACCAGGGAGACGAGGACCATGATCTGGTAGTCTGCTGCCGTACAGTCACAGGTCAGGATCATCGCCACCCTGTCTAAGATTTGGCGGTTGCTCCAGAGAACGTCTTGGAGTGTTTGTTCTGCGTCCTGCGAAATCGCATCCTGCGGAGAGCGGCGCCAGTCATTTTGGTCCGCTCTCGCCTCGATGAGTAATTGAGCCGCTTGCGTGAGACAGCAATGGGGGCCGATTTCGATCGTACTGAGATTGTCGCCGAGTGTGTTCGAAATGAGAGTTGAGGACATAATGCCGGGGGCTAGCGATTCCATGGCAGTGTCTCCACCCAGCTCAGTGAATGCCAGATCCAGGGTTGAAGGGACAGGGACAGGGGATAGGCTAGGCTGCTGGGTTCTGAATGCAGGGTCTTCATGCGGCCAGTCGTTGACATTGCGGCTCAGGAGGAGCCGGTTGCTTTGGAAGATGGATGCCGGCTGCGTGGCTTTGTATGCTGGGCGTCGTCCATATCGATTTGACGGGGCATAGAAACACGACAGCCCCCTCTCAGTGCACCGAGCACAGTCTGGACGAGTTGTGCTGCACTTGACTTTGGCTGATGCGCAGTTGGTGCAGCTGCTGCGAAACCGCTGAGGGGCATGTCGTTGCTCAGTCATATCCCTATGGTCTAAACACGAAAGAAAAAAAGCGGAAAAAGAAGGACATGGGCATAACAGTTCCAGACCAAGAAGCGAACCAAGTCTACAGCGTTGCACAACAATCCCTGGGAGTCACAGTGCGTAGGGCTATCTATCTTTATATCCCCGGCCGCTTCCCCTCAGTACCCCACTATAGCGCCAAAGAGCCTTATCAACGGGCAACTTGGCTAAATCTCCGTGCTTGGAGGAGTTTTGAGAGTCAAAAGGCTCGACTCGCACCCAGACGCTAACATCCTTGTCTGCAACAAGACTAGGCTAAGCTCAGGAGATAAGGAGAATGGGGGCTGTGATTGAAGGATAAGCAGGTTGCGCCACGCTTCTCCGCATGAGATCGATGAAATGGTTGGCTATAGCGAGATCGCCTTCAGGGCCGAACGTAACCCAATATGTCGATCGCGTAAATTAAAACCGCCCCTATCGCCTCGTCCAAGACAGACGGATTGACACCCCTGCCCATCGTTACATGGTCGCATGGCGGAGCTCCGATCAGCCGTGACAGCGATGAGCGAAACAATCTTGATTGCCTGTGTCGACTATCCGCTAATGGAGGTACGCTAAAAGAAAAATAGTGTGATGTACACCACTACAAATATAGCTGCAGCGGCAACAAACGGAAGTGTACTCCACGGCCCAGCAAGCCGTAGGCCAGTCCGGTAGACCAGCGGCCATAGAGGAGCCCCTAGCAAAGTTCCCAGTGTCTCCATGATACCAAGCAGCGAGTAAGCGACCGAGCGGTCCTCGACTGGAGTGGCTGTAGTCAAGCGGGCTCGAATTAATTGATTGTAACCGCCGCCTAACCCGTAGCAGGCAATTCCTACAGCGAACAGGGTTGGAGAAGGCGCACAAGCCATGGCTGGCACCCCGAAGCCGACAACAAGACACTTGTCCGGGCAAACGTCCGCTCGGTGACGCCCTGAGCAGCACGCGAGTGACCGACGGTCGGCAAGATTAACAAAACAGCCAGGTGTATCGCGCTGTCTAGGGAGATGAGGTAGCCCGACTGAGAAAAGGACATGTGGAACTGGTGTGGCGCGTAAATGATGAGCAACTTCATAACACTGACAGCCAGCGACCGCAGCAAATATCCGACCAGAAGACCAAGCAGATGGGTCTGATGCGGTAGATGCGCAAACAGTGAACACATTCCGGTGGGTTTCTGTGGCCAGGGTCCGGAGGCTTGCTCAGCTGGTAATTCAGCCGGCAATTCATCTGGCAGGGAGAGTATGAGAAAGAAGGCGACCGTGATGAGCCAGAGCCCAGCAAGAACCGGGATCCAGAGCCTCTTCTCCATGACCGCTGCGCTTGCCATGGACCCCAAAACACTGCCAGTGTAGCCAGCCGCCTCCAAAACGAAGAAACGTGATGCCCTCGACGCAGGGGAAGTCCCCCGCCTCCCCCCGCCGGAACCCCCCTCCCGTCCCTAAGAGTCCACGGCCTTGCAGAGTCCACGGCGGAGTCGACGGCGTCTTGGCGGAGTCCACGGCGGAGCCCACGGTGTTTTGAAACCCTGAGTCCACGGCGTTTCCGGAGTCCACGTTGTCTTGGCGGAAAATCCTTGGCAGAGCCCACGGCGGTTTGGAGTCTATATTGTTTTGTTTCTAAGTCTATGGTATTCTGGAGTTGACAGTGTTTTACAGTCTATATTACCTTGGCAGAGTCTATGGCAGAGTTTATATTATTCTGGAGTCTATATTGTTTTGGAGCCCATGGCAGAGTCTATATTATTATAAAGTTAATATTAATTCCAAGTCTATAGTATTTCTAACTCCACAGTATTCTGGAGGTAATAGTATTTTGGAGCTAATATTATCTTAGCAGAGTTAATATAGTTTTTAAGTCTATATTATTCTGGAGTAAATATTGTTCATGTTAAGGGACATATTTAGATGGATCTTCCTATCTAGACGTGCCGTACGTACAAGAAGGAATCGCTAAAGAAGAAATGGGAAAGAAGGATTGTTGTTGTGAGGAAGTAGACTTGTTAAACCCAACCCACGAAACCCGCCCCAACCCGCCCCAACCCGCCAAGAAATGGGTTGGATCATGCTTTTCGAAAACCCGCTGGGTTTTGGGTCTTAGTGGGCTAACCCGTGGATAACCAAATACCCCATTGGTTTAAATTATTGGGTAATATGGACTTTTGGGTTATAGAGCAACCCAAAATCCTAGATAGTTATTACTTTGTCTTCCTTATATAGAATATTTACAGGCTATGTCACTATAGAGGGAAGGAGGGAAAATCTAGAATCTTACTAGGTTAAATTATAAGAATAGATTGTGGAGTATGTATACAGATGAAAAAGTCAAGGTAGATTCTCTATATATTAATCAAAAGATATAAAATTGTTATCCAAAGTAATATATATTTATTGAGCTACCCAATATCTAGCTAGTCTCTAGTACTGCCCAGGCTCAAGAAGTGACTGACAAGCTGGGTGTTGTTGAACTGAAGTTTGAGATTGAAACAGCTTGTCAGATACAGCCTGCTGAGATTCAGGGAGAGTTGTATTAGGTAGAATAGCTTTACCCTTGTCTACCTCTGCAAACCGTGCTTTATCCTCTCTAATCTTATCAAGTTCTTCATACTTACTAATCGCACCTTTATTATCTACTAGATTATTATCTATTCCTGAATCAGTTTTATTCTCAGGTATAGTATCAGCATTGTCTTGCAGTGCTTGATAGTCATCTTTTAGCTTAAACTGATCAGTCAGGACAAGAAGTATAAGATGATGTATAGTTGACAGATCAAGATGGCTTCGGCGGTAGTAGCATATGTCTCAATATATATTAAAAAGTGATTCTATACTAATACTAGACACTGGTATTGCAAGGAAATCACAGGCTATTAGCAAAAGAATAGGAAAGCATGCTTGGTTATTCTTCCAGAAAAGAAGAATATCTGTTCTAGAGATACCTATTTTAACTTGGTTAGAATTTATATCAGTACTTCAGAGTGGGAACATACCTTTATTAAGATAAGTTTCTACCTTATAATAGCTACTAGTTGCAGGCTTGGGTACTGTCAAGCAGTATTTCTTAGTAATATATTGTATATAGGTCTCAAACTTATCATCATAGTCTGCTGCTATTTTATTAACTTGAATAGAGAGGTTTTGCTCTATATAATATATAAAGACCCTAGTAAAGATTCCATGGTATCGCATATACTAATCTACTTCTCTATTATCATCCTATTCTTCTCCTTTAAAATATTGAAGCTTGGATGCTGGGTCAAGAATTATTATAATAGCAAAAATATCACCTTAGGATTTGTAGGTATATAAATAGTACTTTGAAAGCTTTGTCCTTGCAGCCTCAAGGCCATGGTACATAGCAACCTTCCAAGAGACTTGTTTGCAGGAAAGAGTCTCAAGTCCAGTATCTATAAGATCAAAAAGAGTATTGTACACCTTTAAGATACATTGGACTGATGGCCCTTGCTGATTAGAAAGAAAGTTGGTCATTGCATAGAATAGCGCAAGAAGTTCGCATAGATAGTTAAGTTGGCGCTATTTATAGGAGCTCAAGCAAAAATGCTGGATACCACAGGTAGATTTATCAGTCAGATAGGATTAGATAGAGGTCCGAAGTCGTAGTGCCCGACAAATCATAAGGAATGTAGAATTCCAGCGAGTTTGACAATCTAGTTGTAATAAGATAGGAACTTGATCACGGCAGGTCCATAATTATATCTTTTAGAAATCTTCCAGTTGTTGGGGACTCGCTCTAATGTACTGAATAATCTTGCGAAGCTAATTTAACTTAGTTAGAATATATAACTGGGAAAAGGTGCCTAACCTTTTCTAATATTAATAGTAACTCCTGCTTAGCAGCAAGATATGAATCAATCTCTATATTCTATATAATCTCTGTATTATTATTATATATATTGGCCTTAATCTACTGTAGCAGACTCTGAACTGTGAACTAAATAATATAAGCAAGACAAGAAATATAAGTAGGAATAGAGCAAAGTTCTTGAACCCCAGGGTGAAGGAGACGCGAGGATACATGACTTGAGTTTTCAATTCCCTGGCGGAGGTTTTTGGATAAATTATCTATAAGTATTATATTATTACTTATATTATCAGTTGTAATAGCAAGTACTTGACAGTCAAGCTTTGCATCTTCTAGGACACCTAATACACAGTTAGCCAGCTTGATACCAGAATAGGAGCCAGAAATTGGCTCAAATCCCAGTAGAACCTCTTTTGACTCGAAATTGGTATTAATATAATATCCAGTCACAGCAAGGAAAGCTTTCTGCTAAGGGCTTGTCCAATAATCCAGAGCAAGTAATACTTTAGAATCTGCTGGAATTCTTGATAGCTCTTCAGCATGGCATAGTTGACTAAGCTCAAGAATATAATCTCGAACCTTCTGACAAATAAGAATTAATATTGTTGAGGATTATGCAGCCTGCTGAATCATATAATTGAAATAAATATAACTAATAATATTAAATAGGAGCTGACAGGCAATAATAAATATCCTAATTTAATTATATAGTTTCTTAGCAGAATATTTATTGGTATCCTGAATTATTAGCAGAATTCTAACATAGTTAGATTCAAGTCTATACCTGGCAAAAGGCCTTTCAAATATTTATATTTGCTGGAGTTTGACCCGAGGTTCTAGTACACTTTCTATATTTTTAGTAATTTGTGAGAGCACTGGTACCAGTACTCTTAATTGACAGGTATGCAAGAAGCTCATAGCAAGTAGTATACTGGACTTTGGGCTTGCCCAATAGATAAGTTACAATATCCCTAAAGAATTTCTAGATATTGGCAGATCAATTAGAGGTCCAGCTAAATAGTTTAGGCTGGCTTGAGAGAAAGGCACTATTTATTATTCCTTTCTACTATATTAAGAATGCAGGGTTATCACTGTATCAAATAACCTGAATGCCGGCTTTAGCATATATAATATAGAGACTATCTAGAGTACTATTATTGGGCGAGGATGAAGAGTAGGAGGCTGGAAGACTAGAGAATAAGGAAGAATATAAAGTATTACAAGGTACTAGAGGTAAAGAAGGAACTAGATCAGAGAAAAGTAATAAGCTATTATTAAACTAGGACATTGTAGTAAGTATAATATAGCTTAAATTATGACAAAGTAGAGACAGCAGATTATAGTTCCTTTATATTTAAATATCTAAATATCCTTCTTGAAAGAAAGTCATATGTACAGGGGGAGAGGGAGAAAAGCTCCTCAAGACCTAGATATGGAGGGCAATTTGATTTTGGAACCTGTATACCATACCTATACTAACAAATCTACAGGCTGAATAGGACAACTTAATAATTCTTATATAGAAATATACAGATATCTTGATTAGAGCAGGATAGTTCCCTGTGCTTGACAATATTAATAAAGATCTGCTATAATATATAGTTACAAAGTAATAGATTCCTGCTGACTGCCCTACTCCTGCTAGACTATTTAGTTTTAAGAAGAGCATGCCTCTTAGATATAAGGAAACAGTCACAGAGCAGGTCAGAAAGTTCTATGATAAGATAATTACACTACAGGAGGCAACGCCAGAGGAGTTCAAGGACAAACCTACCAATAAGGGGGAAGAGGATTCTCACTGTCAGAAAAACGCGCCTAAGGAGATTACTGAGGGCCAGGGTCTGGAAGGTGATGCTATAATCATGGTTGATGATGAAGGTAGTAATAGGAATAATGTCTACAACAAGAATAATATTACTAGTAAACACAAGCATACTCTGGAGGAGCAGGCCTATAGAAAGAAGGGGGGAAAATACTTCAAGAAGAAAAACTAGCTTAAGTAGTTTATACTGTCTTCTCAAATTTATATATATATTATATCTATAGTCCATAATCCTAGTTTTCATAATCCTAGTTGTGCACCTTCTTTTAGTCTAAAATAATAAATTCATGATATTTACAGAATAAGATTACCTACTCTATCTCCCTGTCGAGATCTCAATGCTAGTAGAATCTAACCAAGTTGAATTTTTTATGCTCTGGGCTATGGGGTTTTTGGGTAGGTTATAGCTCCACTGACCCAATCTAACTGTATATGGTTAGCATTATGCTTGGCGGGGTTTATGGGGTTTTTGGTTTGGATTGTAGTTTTTTCGATAATCCATGGGCAGGTTGCTTATTTACTGATCCGCTCCAAAAACCCGCCGGGCGGATCAGGGTATGCTCAAAACCCGACCCAACCCGTGGTTTAACAAGTCTATGAGGAAGTCTTGTAGGTGGCTCACCGCCTTCAGGACAGCGCAGGCCTTGGCCGAGTCACTAAGGTCTAAGGTCCTTGTATAGGCAAAGGACCTATAACAGTACCCCCCCCCCTTCCTCCATGTAGGAAGTACAGGTCACAGGGTAGGTCATGTTGCTTTAGCCTTTATATATGCATCTCTGTTTAGTGAGCCGTCCTGAAGTCTATATTGTTTTGTATAATCCAGCTACTTATCCAGAGCTTGTACTTCCTCCAAAGCTGTGGCAGCTTCCCAGGTTGGCTGAGCATAGCCTGACTATTTTACTAGGTATTCTAGCTGGTGACCTCTCCCGTATCTCCTGTGATATTCATCCAGGATTTTCTCTACCATGTATTCTTCTTCACTGTTCACCATGATGCTAGGGGGCTGGCTATCATTATTCTTCTGGGAAGGAAGTAGATCTGATGAAGCCAGCCAAAGCAGGTCTACATGGAAGACTGGATGGATCCCTGGGGGTATATTTAGCTGTACAGTATAACTGCTTACCAGGCCTATAACCTTATACTTGGCATTCTTCTAGTCAAGTTTCTTACTAGGTCGGTCTGTACAGATGTTCTTCAGGCTTAGCCAGACCTTATCTCCTACTTGGTAGTTTGTGGCCAGGCTCCTGTGTTTATTAGCCTGATTCTCTATATTCTGTTGGGAATAGGCCATAGAGGCTTGAGCCTAGTCTAGGGCTTCCTTAACTTTCTATACAATAACTTCCCCTTTCTGGATAGGACTCTTAGTTAGTTCTTCAGCTAGATGCTCTACCTCCTTGGTAGGGGTAAATAGGCTGAGGTTATATCCATGGCTTAGATAGAAGGGGCTGACCCCTGTTGCTGTTAATATACAGCTATTAATTGCCAGCTCTGTAAGTAGAAGTAGCCTGTTCTAGTCCTTCTAGTTATAGCAGGTATATATATAGAGGTAGGTTTCTATTATACTGTTCATTCTCTCTGTTAATTTATTAGTCTAAGGATGATAGGCTATAGATAGCTAGTAGTTAATCCCTGTCAGGGTATATATACAGGCCCATATATTACTTATAAACTAGCTTCCCCTGTCTAAGATAATAGCCTTTGGGATCCTATATTTACTTATAAGTACTTGTATAAGTTCCTAGGCCACACTCTCAGAGTCAGTTTCTAACATTCCTTCTAGTATTATACCTTTAGTTAATTAGTCTGTAATAATTATAATATTTGTATATTCTCTACTCTCTAGTAGGTCTATAATAAAATCTATTAAAACCTCCTGCCAGGGATGATCAGGCACAGGAAGGGGCTTTAATAGCCTCCTTCTCTAGTCTCTCCAAGACTTGGTCCTTCTATATATATTATAGTTCTAGATAAATCTTCTAATATCCCAGGACATGTTAGGCCAGAAGTATTTATAGCTAACTAGTAAATATATTTATTCTTAGCTAGGATATCCTGTTAATATAGAGTTATATATAGCCTAAATTATACTTGTACAGAGCTATTTACTATCAGGTACCTACTTCTTTCTATAGAAGAGGATATAGTCTTAGGCATCTAGCTGGCATTCTGAGATTCTAACTTTTAATTATAGATATAGAGGAAATCTCCTTGCTCCATCTTTCAGGCACAGTACTGCCTTACTATATCTTCTATCCTGTTTAAGTATCTTCTTCTATATATTATTTTTCTTGTACAGCTCCCATGGTTGCTCTTTAGCTAGTTAGAGGGTGGTAACTACTATCTTCCCTAAGTATTTTTCTGTAAAAAGTTATATTATATAAGACTTGACCCTGTTATCTTTATTATCAGGTATATCTTGGTCTCTCTATAAAAGTATATCAGCTCTCTGATTGGCTGACCTTTTCCTATATACTAGCTTGAAGTTGAACCAGCTGAGAAATAAGGACTATTATATATACACTACCAGGTCTAAAGTCTGGGCACACACTAAAATATATACTTCGACCACCACATTAAAAATTAAGAGATCTCAACAACAAACACTAATTAGAGCTTCTAAATACATTTAAATAAAACATAAATCAATACTTAGTATACCAACCACGTGCTCTGTACACTGCTTCCACCCTGCGAGGCATGGAATCAATTAATTGGTCAATCAAGGCCTGGGGAATCGACCACCATGCAGTCTGAATAGCTTTATAAAATCGCCTCCAATTGATCTTAGCTGTTCCCCCTATAAAGAGGTTTGGGTAAAGCACTGCCAGGTACTTTTTTAGGAGATTCCAGCAGTGTTCTATAGGGTTTAAATCAGGAGAATATAGAGGCCAATCCATAACCCAGACCCTATGACTTTTAAACTATTCCCTTGCCAGCTCACTTGTATATATCTGTACATTATCTTGTTGGAATATCATACCAGGCTTATAGATTGGTAAGAATACTTTGTCAAGTATATATAGATATGAATTTGTACTATAACCTCCTTTTTTTGACAATTTATCCTGCTCCATAATGACCAACTCTGATTAACTGCCACGCCATATAGCTGCCCATATTATTTGTGAAATATCCTTCCCATGGTTCATGAGGTTTACTAGATCCTGTTGTAAGGCCTCTTTTTGATAGCAAAAGACAAATTCAACTGTATTATTTGGCTTTTGTTGGATTAAACATTTGTCGGAGTAAATAACTTCCATTAACTGGGGATTTCTCCGCCACAATACTGCGAATTGCCTTCGTTTTTTAGTGGATTCTAGATTTAAGAATATCCTCTTTCAACTCTTCCACTTACGCAGCTTGTATTTGCGTAAAATCCGGCGTACTGTTGAGCGAGATATCGGGGGGTTGATGCATGCGCCCAAGGCTGTGTAGGTCATACGCGGCCACCTACGCACTAGCATATAGATATACTGTTTAGATGTATTATTTAGCTTGCTAGGCCTTCCGCTCCGAGGACTTGATTTTGTGGTATTAGTGCGTAGGTAACGATCGCGTGTTTTGTAAATTATACAGCGATTCACGCCAAACTGCTCGGCAAGTTTGGCAGCCGATATCTTGTTCTCCAGGCCAGCAAGGATAGCAGCTCGAGCTTCAGATAAAAGCTCACCTCCGCGCCTTTGATTTCCACTAATTTCGGTACCGAAAGACCTCATATTAGTGGTATGGTGGGTTGTTGAAGGTGGTGTGGAGTTCCCA
>JAAXYA010000156.1:0-30061 GCA_013305525.1 Aspergillus quadrilineatus
ACCTTCAATGCAATCGCTCATTACAGATATCAATCACATGATCAAATCGACGCTAGTAACCACCTCCAAAGCCGACATTATGGCATGCTTCTAAAGACTTCTGTGCAGATATGGTTTGTTCTACCACAGAAATATTCATCCATAAGCCACTTACTAGCCTTGCTCAGGGACATGTCAGATTAAATAATCAATTACCCTTGCACTCCCTATTATCGGCTCCTCCTCCCTCCTCGTTCCCCTAGCCTACTTGCACTGTGGCTGGCAGAGTTCCCCTCTCTACTAGGTTCAGCTTCATCCTGTGTTAGTAGGAATGTGATTACCATGTGTGCGCACTGCAATGCCAGGTACAATACATAGAGTAGAGTCTGAATGTAATAATGGCCATGCACAAAGGAAAATCTCACGCATTGGCAAACATGGCACCGACTGTATAAGTCTAGCAAATTGAACAGATCAAATACGAGGATTAATCTTAGAGCACTGGATACTTATGGCGGAAGGTATATGCCACTTGAATAGAGAGGATACCCGTGAGGGAGAAGAGTCAGAAGTGGTTACGCCATTTTTTAAGGAACTCATGGTAGAAACAGGACTTGAAAGGGGGTTAAACCTCGCATGAACCACACAGGTGGAGGGAACAAGAAGTGATGATGAGGAGAAGGCAAGAAAAGTATTAGATACAGTGCAGGTACCATTTAAGCAGACCAGTAAAATCAAGATTAGAGGTAAGTTTTACCAGCATTTGCCCAGTTGCTTTTGTTTTCCACTCAATTTAAATAGCATGAAGCTCTGCATTTAGCGCACATGTCCCTTGTTTGGCGACCATCTTACTCCACGGTGTCCAGGGGGATGTAGTTTTTTTGGTTAATTATCTGTGCCTGGCAGCTACATATAATCAGAACAGGCTGTCCGAGCATAGAAAAGAGAGTATTTGTGGTTTGTCTAATAAGCAACTCATATTGTGCGCATCCTGTACCAAGAATCCTGTTAAGGGACATATCAAAGCACAACCGTATTAATCACTGTTTGCGATGTTGTATTTATAGGTCTCCCTTTGAAATAACGCGTGGTTTCAGAATATGCTTTATTCCTTCAAATTTGTTGGAGCTTAGGCGTCCAAGCCTATAGACCCTGCTGATCTGATAAATCGGGTGCAGGCGAAGGGGATCAATACAATTGGCAATTTAAGCTATCTAGTCCATTGCATACATGTTACAACTTATTTGTAGATAGTGAATTTTCCGTATTGTCTATATAATGCCTGTTCAAGCTAGATATCTGGATAAGGTGCAACCTCTCTCATTCCAACCTGCCGCGCTAGGTTGCAACACAAACGAAATACCCCTGCCACAAACTGCCGCAAGAACTCCCCACCAATGGATTCCAAATATTAAACTGCGCTGCCGTGATCCCATACTGCTGCTGAATTGACCAGCAGTCATCCCCTGCCTTCACTTGATAATACCTTTTGCAGTTATTTACGATCCCTGGCATGGGCTGGTGAAGTTCAGTCGCGACACAGTAGTAGTACCCAGGCAATAGGTTCGAGCAGCTAGACCCAACGGCCGAGTTCCAGTGCACAAACAGGGCCAGTGAATTAACATAGGGGTACTTTTCTTGCACTATTGCTTGGCATATGTCGCCAGCTTGTGCCTTGTAATAGCTTGTACAGGTTTTTATTAGACCGGGCTGCGTGGGGGAAGGGCCCGGTGCTGTTGAGGCGGTGGCGGTGGTTGTTTGGCTGGTTGTACTTGTTGCGGTTGGTTGGAATGCTGATAGGGAAAATGTTTCAATAAATGGTGAATCTCAGGCAGGAATTCACTTACTTGAAGTTCCGACGCAGACAAAGTATCCTAGCCACAGCGCTCCGCAGGATGACCCAACAGCGGAATTCCAGCTGTAGAAGTTGGATAGTGAAATGCCGTAGGCGCTGGCGATGGAGGCGCAACCATCGCCTGACTGAACCAGATGGTATTTGTTGCAGTTTGAGATAATACCAGTTTGTTGGGGTGTAGGACCAGTCACTATTGCAGTTGTTGTTGTTGTTGTTGTTGTTGTTGTTGTTGTTGTTGTTGTTGTTGTTGGAAAAGAAGTAGTGGTTGCGCCAGGAGTGTGGACACAGATGTAGTAGTCAAGCCAGAGGTTTGTGCAGTCTTTTAGTACATAAAGATTAGAATCAACAAATGACTATGATTGACTAGAAGAAGTAAAAGGAAGTGTGAAGTGGGCATACCAGCGTTTATCTCGGTATTCCAGCTCCGCAGCTGAGCCGTGGTGATGCTATGCCTTTCGGAGATGCTGTCACACCGATCGCCCGATGAGACCTTATAGAAGCTGTCGCAGTTGTCTGCAATACCAGGCATGGTGGGGGTTGGGATTGCCGGATTGGTCGTGATAGGAGGCCGGGTAATGGTTGTCGTAGTCTTAAGAGTAGTAGTTGTCGTGGTGGATGTCGTCGTCGTAAGCGTGGTGCCTGGAAGACCTCCAGTGACAGTGCCGACAACGCAGTATGACTTGCTTGATTCTAGATTGGGGCAGGTGACGCCGGGGTTCAGTTCCTGTAACTCGCTGACGGACAGCCCCCAATTGCTTGCAAAGCTCTGGCATGTAGCACCGTTAGCAGGGGTTGTAGCAAAGAGACAGTCAACGTCACGACGGAACAGAGCCGACACGAGCCCAGGGACGAGCCCAGGGGCAAATAGGTGGATTAGCTGCATTATCGGGGATGGGCGATTGATCTCAAGAGCAAATGAACGTCAGCTAGAGTAGGGTGCGTGAGAAGGTATAATTGCATGTGGTCCGAAGACTCGACTGAGGATGGTTATCAAGTAGCTCCGGGCCGTATCAATGTTTATATAGCTATCCCGGACGTCGAACCAATTTCTCCTCCCTCGGCCGTCATTCAACTGGAGCTCCTACCCCACCAACCTAGCGTACTGTATCTCGTTTATTACTCTCGTACTTTCTCATGAACCTCCGAAGCTCCGGGGTCCGTACTATATTACAAGCAATTGTTGTCATAGCTCGAGAAGTGGGTATCATATGCAGAGAGGGGTTGTGAAACAGAGAGTTGGAGCAATCTAGAAAGGGCATTGCGCTTTCGTCAATTTGACAATCTATTATCAGTATTTTTGTCTTGGTATCTTACTAGGCTCACACTCACTGTTACCTCGAACTGGTAGTGGTATAATCCGCTTCCAAGCCTCAAGCACTTAGCCGACGCAGACTCCAGACCTAGTTACACACCAGATACACGCTCCATGAGGCTAAAACATGCATTCTGCGCTTGGCATCTCAAGCTGGAGACGGGCTCCGGCTTTGTTCAGAGGTTAGATATAGGGCATCAAGCCCTTGCCTTACCCTGCTTTCACTCCTCGGTAAGGTATGTCAAGTGAGTACAGTTGGCGAAGGATACGTAGAAATGCGATGCAGACAAGGAAACTAAGCAGAGGCTTTCTTCTTGCGGCACAGGACCCTGAGTCTGTGCACCAGTGGAGGGGGAAATGAGCCGGTCAGGAACAACCCTGATGCATCAGTTCAGGAAACTGGTGCCTGTGGTTGCAGCACGCATGGTGGGTATCAGGGGAACTATGCAATGTATTGCTGTACTTGCATGTCTAGTTAATGAAGTAAAGATTTGCCAGTGAGTACTGCAGTAGTGGTCCTCTGATTTTTGTTTTTCCCGATCTTGGAAAGTAACCCTACTTCGGAGATTTGCCTTGACAACGAGTTAGACAACGAGTTATGATTAGTGGGATTACTTAGCCTTCGGTCCATGTGAAGTACCTGGGCGTTGCCAAGCCCTCCACTTGTTTTGCGGCGCAGTGCCCGTGCCCAGGACTCGCTTTCGCACTTACCTGTTTGTATGGTCAGAAGGACATAGGCTAAATGTTTTTGTGTGTTTATGGAGCTTATGGCCGTGGCTTGTGACTAGCACGGCCCTCACTATGCCTAATCATGGAAAGAGTAGCCAGGTAGGAGCCCAAGGTGTCTAACTATTGCTAGTTCTGTTTACAAATGATAGACTTCAGCACGTTAATATAGCTGCCTTAAGTCAGGGAGGAAAGCCCACTATGACTGGTACGTGAAAAGCGATGCCAACTGCGTAAATCCACCTCTGCTCCATAGTCCTCTAATTTTATTTCTCTTCTGGTTTCTTTTTTTTTGGAGTTCTAATAATCCACTGCAAACAATACTGTGGCTTCAAGTATTATATCTTGGCATTAACTGCTATAACTCTACAGGTGTGTCCTGTACAATATATAGAGATTAACAACTTGACAACCACACCTGCATCAAACCTCTTGGCCTCGGACAATATAATATGCCACAGAGGGTGCTTGCCTCTTCCGGGGGGCTCCTGCTGTTATCGGTCCCTCGTACAAGGTACGGTCTTCTCGGAACTCGACCAATATAGAATCACCCAGATTGCTAGCAACTTAGCTCCCTAAGCAATTCGTTCGGTTCTGTCCTGACCTACCTTCTTCTCTGCATCTCCATCGTAGAATACTTGCCCTAGCGAATCGACTAGGTATCTCGCCAGTTGCTGCCCCCGGCGCCCCGACAGCTGTCCGTATACCGTTGTCTTGAGCGCCTTACAGTTCCCTATTTCAACCCACACACTGGATATTTCCTTTCTCTTCCTTAGCAAACCCTCCTTGTATATACGGCAGTATATAGCTTAGTACACGCATATCTGCAACGGGCGTAGGTAGTATTGTTTTCAACTAGCTGTCCTGTATGTAACGGGCTGGGATCCTATGTGCTAGTATAGGTCAGGCCGCTGGGCTAAAAAGGTACAAGACAACTGATCAGAATGATCAGTTGCATCTAGCGCCCTATATAGCAGCGAAGGCCATGCCTGAGCCCTTATCCTGGGGTTTACCCCATAACATTGTATGCACGAATATCACAAGATTAAAGAAGGAAATAGAAGATAGAAACATGTTATACAAGGAAATCCTTGACTGGTGTAAGGGGGTAGGAAACCTGCTAAGCGAGTATCCGCTTGTACGAGGCCTTTGGTTGGCCGAGTCGCGAGAAGAGGGTTACCTCGTACGAGGAACCCATAACAACTGGGCTTGCTTTCTCCAGGGCTCTGGCGGCAATATAGAGCTCTTTAACCTGAAATATAGCTTGCCCAACTTCTAAAGTTGCAATCCTTATTGAAGCCCAGTTTAGGACGGCTGTCCTTGCCGTGCGTTGCTATGACCACATACACATCATATTTGATGTCGACATGGACTTTGTCGGCAACAACAGTGTTATCTGTGAAGGTGCCTTGGCATCAACATAGTTGATTTTATTTGTTATGCTTTCTTCCCCCATCGAAGACAGGGCCGCCTATGAATAGCATCGTTTCCATATACGTGGAGACAAATTTGTATTTTAACACCCATGGTTATGGGGAAGGCGCCTGGGCTGCAGACTATGGTCTGAAGCACTCTTGGAAGGGCGTGTGAAAACCAAATACATGCGGCACATGGACGAAACCCGCTCAGTTGCAGAGTTTGTGAGTTCGAGGCTTTGCGTCTTTGGGCCATATTTCCGCTCCACAACCACTTCTCCCAACTGCCATCGCCGGTAAAACCGATTGAGGGGCAACACCTGCGCCCCCGCCACTGTACCCACCTATCTATGGTCACTATTGCCCTCTGCAAGAGGGTTCTCACCGGGATTCTCCAGCAGTCGTGAATCAACTCATGCAGGGAGGCCTGTCACAGGCTATGGCCTGGATCTTGGTTGTCGGCCATACCCTCAACCTGGTTCTAAACAAGGTTTCTGCAACATCAGTGACAGCCTCGGAATTGCGGCCTCGTAGGGAAAAGAGATCCGTCCTCGTAACTTCGGGAAAGAGATCCGTCGGCATGGAAGTCCAGGAAGCCGGAAGTCTTGACGTATGATTGGGAAAGGTTGATAAAAGGAGGAAGATATCTGCGATTCTATCTTTTGTTTCTTTTTCTCTAAGCTTGTGATACTCGTGAATACAGGACAGCCAGTTGAAAATGATACTGCCTACGCCCGTTACAAGGCCAGCTGCCTGCCCGCTTTGCCACAAGGGGGATCCAGGATTGCTGCCAGAAGAAGCACGGGGATTAGAACAGTGACTAAGAGTGCGTAAAGGCCTGCTTGGCAGAGCAGGCTATTAGTTGCTAGTCTTTCTATATCACCCGGGCCAGAAGCTATTTTTCCAAGGTGACCGTTGTGGTTAACCCCACCGCGCCAGTCGACCGCTGGCCGCGAGACAAACCCCATGGCAGCATGCCTAATCCTAATTCCAAGCTGCTGCTTGACTAGGCTACCAGGCTATCCAGAGTAACCGGACTAGCAGGATTGACCAGGTCCAGATCCGCCCTGGGACATAAAGAACGCCGCCCACCGTGTCCTCTGTGGTTCGGGCAGGATTCTCATGCACCAGGCTGACAAACCCCCCTCATACTTGAAACTTTCGGTCTCCCACTTCTCCGCAAGGCTGTCCTTCCAATCTTCCACCCAGATAACTCGTCTGTTTCCCTCCGCCGAGGCAAGCGGCACCATCCCATCGCCCACCAGCTCCGACGGGCGAAGAAGACCCCCGGTATAAATAAATTCGTGTTCTGAACTACATGTACCGAACAGCCCGGATGGATGAGGTCCTCCTTCCAACTCGCGATAGCACCTGCGACACAGCGCCGTATACGGGCACAAGCGACAAAAGTACCAGAAGTGGATATTCTCGAGCTCCCTCCGACAGTTCGCACATTCATCCAAATAGTTGGCTAAAGCCCACACATTCAGCCCATCAGCATCATCGTCGTCATCATCCTGATTTTCTGCCTTCTCGTCGGTCAAACGAGTGTCTTCTAGCGACTGGGAGAGTTCCCCTGTCCCGACGTCATTTGCTTTCTGGGGTCGTACCACTGCATTATACCTGGCCATGTCGCGCTCCTGGGCATCCTTGAGAAGATGCAAGGCTGCTTCGCGGTCCTCACGGCTATCTGGATCAGCCATAAATATCTTGAACAGCGTCATAAACGCCTGTTGATCATTTGAAACATCGTCGTCGGACAGCAAGGCGATGCAATGTTTCACGCGCCCCCGGAGGGCTTCTCTAGCATTTGTGATATCCCCATGTTTTCGGAGCCACATTGATATGACCAAAGAGGCCTCATTTACCTTCTCAACTGTGTCCAGCGCCAAAGGGCACTGCTCGCTCGGCGGAATATCTGGCAGCTCTAGACACACAGACACTAGATATCCTATTGACCGATCTGCTGCTGTTTTAACATCACCGCTATCAAGGTTGTCCATCAACGAAACAACCTGGCACCAGCCGTCGACGCCCAGACCAACTCGACCTTTAGAGAATAATACTGTTGCGAGTAGATGCTTCTGACCCAGAACAACATACCCCTTCCACGCGTAGTCGCTGCCGAGCCTCTTCATGACTGCTATAGCACGTTCGAGATGCTCATCATCGTCCGAGGTGAGCACATATTGAAGAACCCGGTAGATACTGCAAGATGACCAGGCGAATGCTCCCAAAAGGAAACTCTCAAAATTATCACGCCGAGTTTGTCCTTTTCCTGCGTTCTCGTAATAATCCAAAGCACGATCAAATACCGGGCGTAGGCGCTGGGGCTGGTGAAGTTTGAGAAAAATGTTGAAGAATGATTCGAAATCGAACTGCTCGTCGTCTCCTAGTATATCCACCAATCTCCATGCCTCGCTGGCTGTTTTGACGGCGTCGGCTGTCCTCCTTGCATTGTGTTGCAATCGAGCCGTATCTAACAGTCTATCTATATTATTATTGCGTGCCAGGGGAGGAATATTAATATCACTCAACAGTGACTCGAGTTGCTCGGATAGTTCACGGTGTTCCAGCACCTCTACGTGCCTTCCAATATCGCTGCATGCACGCGCCATGTCCCTGTGAATAATAAACAGCGAGAGCTGGTCAAAGGTGGGAGCGCTCTTGTGCTCTTCCAACGCAATCTGAAATTGTTCCCGAGCCTCTTGTAGATGACCATTCAACAGCAGTGCTTGGGCGACTCTAACATGCCAGAGCGGCGTCTGCTGAAACTTGTGAATCTCGGCCGCGGCAAAGACTTCGTAAACTCGGCTATGGTACAGTTGCATATCCATGGGCGCGTTTTCCCGAGAGTTAGTATCCTCGGAGCTGTAATATGCCACCATGTTGTTGTAGAATATCAACAGTTGTGGAATGACCGAAGGCAATCCGTCATCAGCTTTCATCTCAGGGGACCCTAACCAGTGTCGACACCAGTCTGCTGCCATGTAGGAGAAAAGAACCGTGAAAGGGCCTGCTGCGCTAGTTACGCTCGAGGTGTGGGCGTTTTCTTCAAAAAATTGCTTTGTTTCCGGGAGGAGCCATTAAAGGGTCATTTCTGCCCGGCTGTCCACAAGTGAGCGATCTGTCGTGTCAAGCCAAAAGTGGGCGAGTGCCTGGATTAATGCCCTCGGATAGTAACAGTACTCTAGATCGTGCCTGCGCATATAAGTTTCTGCAAGCCAGTCTCTGTGGGCTTCTTTGCTGAATAGGTCGTGAACAAGGACAGAGATGTCTCCACGGAGCTTCCCTGCCTTTTCCGGACTCGCGCGCATGAAATGCGTTGGCAGGAAACCTTCCCCATAGTCCTTGAGCTTTCTCAGCCATCTGTTAGTCAAGGGAGTAAATCGTTCGCGTAGTGTATATAGTATTACGTAGACAAATTTGACCTCAGTCTGGTCTACGTTAACGCGAACCGGACCGGCTTCCTCGATCGTTTGAAAGAACTCGTAGAACGAGCTGTGCCGGAGGGTCACAATCTCATCGTTTTCACGTCTGTCTTCTTCAGCATCGGGGCGAAGCAAAAACAAGGAGGAGTATGTCGTACGAAGGTCATCCTCCAGGTTCAAAACTTCTTCTCCGAAGATAATTTCCAGAATGACCTCCAGCTGAGTGACCGTCAGCGGTTTCTGCGCCACGGTCACAAAGGAAAGCACAATGTTCAGTTGGTCGATCTGTGTTGCGCCTTCCAGTTCTGATCCCCCCCCTCAGACATTCCGTCCAAAGGTGACAACTCCCGGCCCAGACGCTGTAGCTCTTGGGTAAGCATCGCGCTAATGCCACGAGGCATCGTCCGAATTGTCTTTTGAATCTGCTCTTTCGTCCGACACCGCTGGACAGATTTTATGACAAGATTTGCCCATTCCCACAACCCTTCAGCTCCCCTACAGATTTCGGTGATGCATTCTTCCTGGAAGCCCCCTGATCCGCGAAATAGTTTTGTCTTTTGCAGTTTTTCCGTAACGTAGGCGTTTAGGTCATCCTTGTTCTGTTCAGTGCCGACTTCAATATCCTCAATCCAGGTGAGGGAGTGCTCTTCGAGGGTGGCGCGCAGGGAGTCCCGGCTCAGCATTATAATCCGGAACGGCGGGCGACTCAGGTCACATTCTGAGAAGGTCTTTTCAAGCAGACTGCATAGGATCTCCTGCTCCTCCGGGTCGGCCTCGTCGAGACCATCAATGACGAAACACGTCCCCTGCGATGGAACCTTGGTGAGATAGTCCAGCAAAAGCTTCCGCCACACAGAATAAGTATTATCAGGATCCTCTTTTAGACAAAACTCCTCTGCATGTGCCGCAAAGCCCTCTCGCTGAGTCAGAACCTGCCATGCCAGTGTTCGCAGCGCCTTGTTTATAGAGCGCAAATCCACGTCGTTGTTCCTGCAAAAGAACGATGCAACTACGGGCGCCGGTGCCGCAGACGACACCCCCTTAGAGAGCTCGGTGATGATCTTGGATGCGATAAACAACTTGCCCACTCCAGGGCCTCCGTGAAGCCAGAGAATAGGCTCAGACCTCTCCCACCAAGACCGAAACTTTTCTTCAACCCATGCGCCAGACCCTGGGATCCGATTCTCGTTGATGGAAGAGAAAACCTGACTCGAACCGGAAACCAGATTCAGTGCAGCCTTAACTCTCTGCAGTCTCTCGCGAGCGTCTCTCTGATTATCTCTTTCCAGTAGCTCCTCCGTATTCCTGAGTGCCTGGTGCGAGAGGTTCAAACTGTGCGCCGACACCATCATATGCTCCTGACCCGTCAACTCCTCCAGCTCTCCAAGCAGCCCACTAATCTCATGATCCTCCAAGAATGTACTCTTCGCCCACTTTCCAAGCCTTGCCTTTAATGACCCGCGACTCACAAGCTTCTGGCTCGCCGCACAAACCCTTAAGAAATTTGCTAAGACTTTAACAATGATCACCTTTATCCCCTCGCTTAGTTGCAGACCCTTATACGAATTCAGCAGCAAGGCAAAGTGGCCGAGCTTCCGGAACAAGTCTGTAATCATGTCGAATGCTTCACTAACTTTCCTCACTCCGCGGATTAGAAACATCATCGCGCTCACGATCGCCGAAGCCGGAGGGAATGAGGTGGCCGCGATTAGACCGCCCCATGTTTCAAACGGATATATCACTGTCTGCATTGCGTGTAATAGCGGGCGTCGTTTCATGCGAAAATCGTCAAAATTCTCCTTCTCTGCGTCTAGCTGCCGCGAGAGGTCCTCTGGCCCCCGCAGTTCGGGGAGCTCGCCATCGGCTAGCAGCTTTCCAGTCTGCTTCGCATAATCTGCGCAGGCGGCCTGCCAGAGAGCTGACAGCTTGTCGTCGGAGGTAGGGTTCACTTGCACGGCCATGGTCATGTATCAATTCGTTTAGTGCAGAAGGGAGAGAAGATGAAACTGGTGAACCACGCAGCGACCCCTCAGTTTCTGCTGCTCGTGTTGCAGTGCTCAGCCGCACCAAGAGTCTCCATTTCCGGATTAGCTGCTGCATCTCTGGGCTATGTAGGGATACTTGGTCGACATCATCGTCTTTAATTAGCTGGACTTAGCATCCGATTCTCGCCAACTGAAAGTTTGTAGATACCTGAATGGCTTGTCAAAGCCTCACTCGCCAGCCGCGTTTCAGCTAGGCAGCGCTGACTCTTATTTGCCTAACAACAGTGTAGCCATCGTATATACCACTAGCGTGTGATTCGCGGGCGATCCCAAATCCCGAGCGATCCGCCAACTCCCCGCAAAATCTACGTAGTAGTCAACTTGAAAGCTACCTCCAGCAAACAAAAGCACGTTATATTTATTCAGACTAATTGTTCTGGCTGTGAGACATGCAGTTTTATTTATATCCCAGAATATGACAGTCCGAGCACCTTGCCGGAGCGCATTTGGGTGCTTCTGAAGATAGAGAAGCAGAACTGCTCAACTCCCGCCCTCTTACCTCCAGTTGCTCATTTCTTAATCAAATCAGATCTCTTTCGTCTTGGGTTGATAGACCATCCATAGGGGCCATCGGGTGTTTAATCCGATCCTTCTTGCCTCCCCCTCTTAAAGACAGAGTGGAAACCAGAGTTTTCCCCTTCCAACCAGCCAGCATTATACATGGACTTAAGGGGCTGCTAGACCCTGTTCTAAAAGCGTCTTTTTGCGACTATGGCTAAGCGCTCAGAGTTCGGGTGACTGATATTCTACTAGTTATAAGCGCTGAACTGCTGTATTTATCATCTTTCTGTTCTTCAAGTCCATGAGCTCGCTCAGTAAGTCTATCACTCAGTACTCTCCGTTCAAAGCCAACTCCCTCTGACCAACCGTAGATTTCGCCACGTTAATAGTCAGTAGGTTTTCCGAGGAAGAGGTCAAAAATTGTCAAGCTTTGGCGTAGATAGACTGCTGATGAATTATGTTCGACGGAAGACGACAACTTGACTGGCAGTGACCAGTGGGTGAAGACCCAGGTCTACTGAGTCCAAAAGATGCCAATTGGGCGCGGCGCAACAATTGCCTGAAAATCCTGGAACTAAAGGATCCATGATGGAATTGGACTTTGACCCACTGATCAACATCAAATAGCCAGATTGTCCGGAGAGTCATACCATTTTTTTACAGGCTCATTGTAGTCTGCATTAGGGTTAGATGATACTGCTTGCAACATCCCATGAAAGAGTTCCTTGTCAGTTGATTGAGTCTCCGCCCAACTATGTGGAGGTGTTTAACCGTCTGACCCTGTGTTGAGTAAGCCGGACAGATCAGGTCGCAAATTCCGGGCTGCCTCAATAAGATTGTACTCCCTCTCATGGTTGGCGGGTTCTCTTGCAGCTCGGCAAGCCAAAAACCTGCACACATTTATGGGCCATTGCGATGTGGTGCTATAACCCACAGAATCATACTAGAATGAGCTGAAGAAGCTCTTACTAACCCTATAATGGTTCTTTCCCCCCTCCCCCCGTCAGCGGTTCGTCCCGTCCATTGCCCCCGGCAAATCTCCAAACCACCACCCCCATTTCTCTAGGAACCCTTCATCATCTCCCACCCCCTAATATCCCACGGCGGCAACCACACAATTAATCCACGTCGCTTAACACCAGCATCACCATCAACATGCTCAGCATCAGGAAACCCCTCATACAAGCCACCAATACAATCGGCCCACAATTCATCCTCGTCAAAACTATCAGCCGCAACGGCTAGAATCAGACGGTCTCGAGCCTCGGGAGAGGGGAGAGGTCGATTCAGTCGCCGTGGAGAACTGTTTGTTGCAGTGCTGTCAGGACGAGTGCGGGGGGACAAGCTCCGGGTGTAATGGGTAGGGGATGACATGTGTGACTTCCTCGTAGCAGTGTAGCGGAGTGGCGAGGATTCCTGAGATCAAGGTGTGATTTGTGGCGAGCGCGCGGAATATGTTGAATTGGAGGGGGGTTGTTAGGTGGCTGGGGCATAGCGGGCAGATGATAGTATCGCTACTCTGCGTCCAGGGCTGAGTTTTCAAGCTTCCTGGGTGTGCTGTGACTGCTGCTGCAGGTAACTATAGTGGTAGCAGGGGCTTCCTTGCGGTATGGATTTGTTTGGCGAGAGATGCTGGGATGGTTGTGATTGACTGCGCTGTGATGTCCCAGCAATTCTAGCGGCTGGTTGTCCCTCATAGCTGGCAGCTAGGATAAAGACGGGCCATTCAGTCGGTAGCTTTTCCAATGCTGAGTCCAACGGTAGCATTGTGGATTCAAATCCGTATTGGGAGGCATTGCGGCCAAAATGGCGAGCCAGAGACTCGCATGTGCCGGTATTGGATCCATAAAGGATGGTAATGGGCTTTAGGCTATCTTTCACAGCTGGGGTCATTGTTGCTTCTACGCTAGGTCTCTCTTCAGTCTCCTGATCATTAAATAGCCGGTTCGCGAGTTGCACAGGGTCGATGCCTGGTCCTGGTTTTAGTTTCAGGCGCTGGAAGAAGTCGCTCAGCCGGAAAGTCACAATCTGATCAATATCGAGTTCATAGTCGGAATCATCCTCGTTGACGTCGAAGTTTTGTGCGAGCAGCGCGGTGATCAAGACCATCTCAGTCATAGCAAATGGTCGACCGATGCAGCCACGAACGCCGTTTCCGAAGGCCTTAATGAATGGCTATAGTAAGTACCTAGGTACTGGACAGAGACTAAGAAAAGAAAATGTTTGTGCGTACCTTCCAGGCATTCTTCGGCAGAGCACTCTGCTTCTCGTCTACCATCCTTTCTGGTCGAAATTCATCTGATCTTCACCCCAGACGCCTGGCTCCAGATGGATGGTTGGCAGGAGGGCAATAATCGTCTGGCCTGGCATCAAAGCAAACTTATCTTTGCCGATTATTGTGGGCTTTTGTTTATCTTTGGGTTGAAAGCGATGACAGGAATTTTCGGCCACAACCGCAGCGATTCGCGGACGCAGGCGGTTGTATAGCGGAGCATTGACGGGTGCTTTGGAGTGATTCGACCATTGCCGACGACAGCATTTACCTTCTTCTGGACCTTTTGCCAGGCTTCTGAGCTTTCAACAAGGTGGTAGAGAAGAAAGGCAATTCCACCGGATGTTTTCTCATGGCCTGTTGCCGTCAGTTTGGTGCCATCCAGACAAAATAAAAGAAAACGAAAAGACTATCTCACAACTCTGCGTTGATTGCATATACATACCTGCAATATGAAATGTTACTATATTGTCAAGGATACTTTCCTCGGATATTTGCCGCCCCGTCTTAGGATCACGACCGTTGATCAACGTATTCATCATATCCTGATTCTTGGACAGACTTTTTCCCTGAGCATCGATAAGTTCCTTTGCAAACCTGCGAATATAGTCGATAGTGACATAACGCCGACACCCAGGCTGATGGTAGCCCATCCCGGCCACATGATCCAGTTGTACTGGGAACATAAAGTGACCAGGAACGCCGCAATCGAACCAGAGGGAACGGCCAGAAAACTGAAGGGGAAGGCACTGATTGCGGATCTGATCGGCGATTCCTGTTGCACTCCTTGGAAATAAAGAGGGAAGATATAGATAACAGCCGCTGTTATCAGCCCATGGATCAGACCCCCGATCATGCAGCACGCAGAAGTCGTGCCTACGAGAATCCGGTGAGGAAACATGGGATCCTCGGTGCGGTATTCATGGAATGCAAGCGCACCTAGCACCATTGGACCTGCTGCCAATGGCACGTATGTCTACCACGCCCTCCATGGGAAGAGCACTCCACCCTAGCTGAGGGGTTGCGATTGACGCTGTGGACCCAATAATACAAAGCGCCATCCCAACCCAGTCAATGCGTTGCCATTTCATCCGCGACGTCATTTCAACTGGTTTCAGGCGAAGAACGACTATACTGAGAGCTGCGACCACGCCCAGAAGCGGTTTTCACTTATCAGCGGCTGCGACTGGGATCTTCCACTGGGTTTTAGGGCATACTAAATCTATCCACGCGACCCATCTCCAGCGAACATACGTCGAAAAGGCTCCCCCCACCACAGAACCCAAAACAGAGCCCAGTGCCGTGGGAATGTTCAACAAGCCGATGTAAAATGCCTTTCCTTTAGGCTGGTTATGTCAGTGGCAACGATCTCCGTTAGCACATCCACACCGCCGCCGATCCCCTGACGAGCCGACCGGCAATTAGCACATAGATGTTCGCCGCTGGCGCCGCTCTCGTCGGCGCAGCCCCAAACAGGAGGAGGCAGCTGTAGAGCAGGTAGATGCGACCGAAAATATTGGAGAGGCTGGGTCAGCACTGTTAACAGCAGAAAGACCGAGTTGGCCCAGAAGTATTGCACGGTGGATGCCGAAAAGTTATATTGAATACTCTGCAGAATTGTTAGACCAATCACAAATTTCTTACGAATTTCTCGTAGATTTTCTGAGTTTATTACTGGAAGGGATATAGGGAAAATCGTGGTCTCCAGGGCATGCGTGAAGGCGAACAAGGAGAGGGATAAGAAAGCGAGGTAAAATCCCACACTTTTACCTCCAGAAGACTGAGACATGGCAAGAACCCGCTGCTTCCAATATGAAAGAGACTAGGATATCGAGAACAAAGGAAGCGCGCTGATCTCAAAAGTATGGACCCAATCAAGGGAGCGGCTTCCGCCTCCGACATACTCGGTGGGCCACCGGCGGACTGCGAAAAATTCGGGCTGACAACGGCCAGTCAGCCGGCTCCACAAAAGTAATGTACGTACTAGTACAGCCATTAAACGTCGACCCTTGCAAGTAAGGCTTCTGATCGCCCCCTACGCGCCGTCAACGCGAAGCCGTCGAGGAGACGCTGTAAACACGCCATCTGTGCATAATGCGAGATTCCACCCTTTTACGCCCTGCCGTCTTTCTCACCACCGCTTTTCCGCACTTCAACCATTCCCAGAATGAACAATATCAACTCTGGTGAGTCCTTCTGGGGCTCTCCCACTTCAAAGGCCAAGTCAGTATGCCTCCCTGCGCGTTGCTAGCTTTGCCGACCTAGACAAAGCTTCTGTGAGACAGACTGCGCCGTGAGTAGATACAACGCGGAATTTGTCAACAGCTTGACAAATGTTGTCTACAGTAAGGTACCGCAAGGAATGTGGAAACATGATCTAAGTTTCATCTCCATCAGTAATCTACGGAATGTACGGGCTTCGCCAGCTGCGACGGAAAGCGAGCAAGCACGGAAATTCTCTACGCACCCTTCCCTACACGGGCCTGATATTGGTCGGTCTGTGCTCATTTGGCTTCCATGTCAGCCTCAAATACCACACCCAAATGAGTATGTGCCGCGCCTTTCCCATATCCGCTACTAGCCCTCTCATTCATCCCTCCACTAGTGGACGACCTCTCGATGCATTTTCCAACAACCCCGGTCCCCCATCGCGTCTTGACAGCCAATTCTCACCGCCGAGACTCGGTCTTCAAGGCGATTGTCCTGGGTTCAATGTTACTCTTGCTGGTGACGTTCCATATGATTACCGACGAGCTGATTCTTCATTATGTGTCATTTGTCGCCACGGTGATTGTTACCGGCGCCCACACTGTGCGCCTCGTCAGGAGCCGGACGCTCCTGGGATCAGCTGCCCGGCGGCAGGTCTGAGGAATGGTTAGGTTTGGAGCAGGTCAATGATTTAACCCTGGGATATCGCTTAAAGAACTGACTGATGACGGCCATAGCGATTTCAATCTTGGTTACTGGCTTTGGCTGGTTGATCATTGGGCCTGCGGATACTTGACAAGAGCACGAGAAGCAATAGGTCTTCCCTGGGCCTTTGTATTAGAGCTTCACGGGTGGTGCGTGTCAAAATTCTTACGGGTTTCTCTTCTCCATGAGACTGATATTTGAAACAGGTGGCATATCTGCACAGGAATAGGGGCCTATATTTTTATCGCCGTTGTAGATCGCCTGGTGTCCGGTGAGTATCTAAGTGATATCTGTAATGGGACGCATTTAGATGGATCTTCCTATCTAGACGTGCCGTGCGTACAAGAAGGAATCGCTGGAAAGGAGAAAGAAAAAAGGGATTGCTGTCATGAGGAAGCCTTACAGGTAGCTCACCGCCTTCAAGACAACGTAGGCCTTGGCCGAGTCACTAAGGTCTAAGGTCCTTGTATGGGCAAGGACCCATAACAGCTGGCAAGATATCTGTCGACTAGAAAATATGACTGTCTAAGACTAATTTGGAAGTCATGGCGCCTTTTTGGCTTAGCGGTATATTTTCCCAATAATATCTGAATAGCTATATTACTGTATTTAGATTACATTTACTTACTTAGATAGTTTATAATGCTGTTATTCGAATACAGTACTCCGTATTTTATTTAACTATGCAGATCACTGCCTATTAAAGCAGTGATTTGCACAACTGGGATATTTGGGATATTTGGGATATTTGGGTTGGATTAGATTTATTTGTCAAATCCATGGGCGGCTTACTATGAAGTAACCCACCCCGAAACCCGCGCGGGAGGATCAGGTAGGCCTGAACACCCGTCCCAACCCGTGGTTTAACAAGTCTACCAGGTTTGTTGATTGCCGTTGGGCCGCTGACTCAGCAGACATGTCGCACCTGTAACCTGGGGTACGCAGGTTACAGGTCAAGTAATTCATCGGAAAACTCGGAAGATGGCCCCACCAGGTCTTGGCAACCCGACTACTCGGGTACGGGTATCGCAGTGGCCCTCTTTCTGGATACGACAAGCCAATAGAAGCCATTAATGACTGCAGATCATCGAGGGTCTAGAATAAAGGCGCTAATCTATATTTGGTTAGATTCGTGCGTCGTTGACAGACAACTTCAGCGGTTTCGAAAATGTTTCATTAGGAGCGTCGAGAATGGTTGGCTAGGGCTTCCTTCAGGTCGCTCGCCCACCACTCAGTTTTGTTAAGTTAGTCGGGCAAGATAGCTAGAGCTGAAAAATTTTGCGCTGTAGTAGTCCTCGGGTGTAGTCGGTCAGAGCAAAGAAATTGTTCGAGGCTGATTTGTTCTTAGCGCGCGTGTGCACTTTATTGAGGCACCCGAGTAGCGATGTCATCATGGATTAGCTAGGATAATCAATACTCAAACTGCTTTACTATGTGAAAGTCCAGCTTGGTCGGATAATGTGATGGAAGGGCTTTCACCCCTGAAGCTGCTCGGCTGCCTTAGTAAGTCAACCTTGCTCAGCCGTGCGACAGTTATTGGCTCAGCAGGACATAGCACAGGCTTGCTTTGTTTCCAGATAGGCGGAGGGGCTCCGAGTTAAGCGTAGCATAAGTGCAACAACCATGGAGCTTTTTTTTACGGCACAACTATTTTGGGGACAATCCGTGGTCTGAAGATCGGATCCTGTGGTGTTTCCAACACGGAAATGAGAATCTAGGGGAAGAGAAAGCTAGGTATTAGCGACATATTGACCAGGTGGAATTATTAGTCCGTTTGTAGACGAGAATAAAGCAGGAGGCTAATGACTTACCCCATAATCCCACAGATCCTTGACTGGATTCACGGATGTTCCATTCCATAAGAACGCCCCAGCAGTGCCACCGTTGACTGTAAACAGAAGATCTTGGATTCTGCAATACCAATATCACCCTCTTTTCCGACCTGAACAGTCACATGCTGTTTGTTCGCATCAGAAAATTTGGCACCGGTTGCCATGATTTGAGACCATGCCTGACCCGAAAGTGGTGAGTTCTTGGGATCTTCAAAGTGTCCTTAATTACATAGATACCATGCGGGAAGTAGACAATGGCCGGCATATTTGCACTACGAGTAAGGATACTGTTTAGCACAGTTGTATCGTCAGTCATCCCGTTGCCTTTGGAACCCAGCGCTTTGACATCCAACACGTGAGTGTTGCTGAGAGTGTCATATTTTGGGCGACACTGGCGGACACAATCAGCGCGCCTATATCTTGAACTACGACCCAGAAGCGCAAGGACTGGACCATTTCTGGTATCCAGGGTTACAGCCAAACTCAGAGGGTCCCGATCAGCAACTCATCCACTTTGGCAATTATCCGCAGGAGCAGTGCCTGATGACCGATGCGACCTTCACCGCGACCGACTGGGGCAATTTGGGGGTGTGGGATGACAATGTCGATGGTTGTCCAGTTGAGACCTTTGACTGGGATAATTGAGGAGGCCGCATGTACAGCGACCAATTTGATCCAGATAGTTCTACTCCTGGGCGTCAGGACTAATAGACATAGGCATAGGCATTTGTACTTTCTATTCGTAGTATACTTGTCACATGCAACTAACCTAGCTGATTATGCTGTTGACTGACACCTTACTATATGTTATATATATCTGCTCCTCCTGCTTCTCTCTGCCCCCTCCTTTCTTCCTTTCCCCATGCTCATCCAAAACGTATCAGCTCACAGAAAAGGATCTCTAGGACGAAGTCGACGATAATAATCCAGCAATTCGGGCAGCAGGAAATCCCAACTCGGCCGTTCTCGAAGCCCTGTTGGCATACTACAAATCTCGCAGCCAGGATAAAAGTCTCGACATGCACGAACAGAAAGCGATAGCCAGATGTTCTCCCAGCGCGACAATAGCAATATTTTCCCAGTATCAGTCACCGATAAAAGCCGCCATCTACATAAGCTCCGTAGAGAATCTGCGTCTGCTTCTTCCTGCAGGCGCAGATCCGAATGGCGTCCTCCGTTGGGAAGCTGCAGACTACTCAGTTCGATCTATGCGGGGTCGTTACCGTCGGAATAATTTCAACAGCCACGCAAATTGAGATAAACGTTCTCTCATCCTGGAAAATGCGCGCGAGAGGGGGATTGTTCACCCTATTGGTCCCTTGACCGAAGCTGAGTTGGAGGAGAGGCGCCACTGGTTCTCTGTGTTCTGGTCAGACTGCATGATTCCAGGAAGAATCTGCGGATGATGAGAGCTTCAACGGCTCTTGAAGAGGCGACAGGTATGGGAGACGGGAATTTGTGGATCTTCGTTCGACAGGGGCCGACGAGTCCGCGTGATTGCAGTCGCATTCGCAGTCCAGCAATTATGACCCTGATTTGTGGCATTTCGACGAGAACACTCGAGTCTCGATTCTATCCACAAGCTCGCCTGTCCACGGAGCCCTAACTTGGGGCGAACAGACAATGTTTCGCCATCTGCTTTCAACCTGTGGCTACTCGCCCAACTACCGACCTCGAGCTGTCCCAACCATGGCTCTTCCAACACTCTCCAACATCCTCGTCCGCTGCGACCTCAACAATAAGAACATCCAGAATTGCCTGGTAGACCTTTTCTCCCATCCACAAGTGGATCCCAATCTGACGCACTCCCATCTTCGGCGTCGACCATTGCATTTTGCCACGGCCCACCATGATCCAGAGCTCCTGACCTGGCTCGCGGGTCTCATTCCCGGCGGCCTTGCCGCAGCTGGTACCACGGCCTTGGGCCACACACTTCTCCATATCGCTTCTCTCCCTCCAACTGCCAGTCAAATCGTTGCTAAGAACCCAAATTTGGCTAGAAGCATCCACTGGGCGCGCACGCTCGACTACAGATGGCGGCCATGGCGGTTGCCGATGCCAGCGGAGAGAGACTTTGACACTTTACAGCAAATCGGGTCACGCAATCCGCAGCCGTTAACCGTGGCCCAGCAACAAGCGCAGCTAGCCACTATCGAGGTATTGTTACAATAACCCTCCGTTTTCGTGCGTCCGTCAGCACTAGGAGCAGCGTGTTGCTTGCTAGGCTTGTCTCCGCCCTAGCTACGCATGTGCTGCGAACATTTGATCTTCCGGGATTTCAATTCCCATTCCCTCCCTTAAGTTGGAAGTAGATATTTTGGCTCTTGAATTCACGAACCCAATTGCCCTATTTCCGGAGGTGCATAGCCCTCTGCGGGGAAAGATGATATATGGCGTGAGGGGATGGTAATATGGTCAGATCCATCGAATGATCGCCTGCACGAGGATGCCGGCAAGGATTCTCTTGTCGTCCCTGCCGAGGTGTTTTGATCCCCTGATGCTCGTGCGCCACTTTGCTATCTCTATTTACCCCTCGGCTGCCTACGCTGCAGCAGACTAGCCGCACTGCTCTTAGTTTTTGCCTGCTATCCACAATGTTTTTATTACTCGTTCCCAGAGGAGTCCTGAGCTCATCGAGTAAGCCTGAACTCTCCAAATAAACGACACACCACAGTGGGGAAAAGACCTACCAGATGTCCCACACTCCTCCCCTACCCACAGTCGTCATAGTCTCCGGCTCCTGACAGAGTCCTGTCAACTACGTGCCGCTCCAAGATGCATAGGCGTACTCGGATACGAGTCCGTGTGTCAAACACCTCCATCAACCTGCAGGTCTCAAGGTGATACTGACCTTGATGCGGACATCCACTTTGTTCGTGACAACATCATTACCCCATCTGATTAATAGTAGCAACAAGGATGTCATTGTGGTGCTGCACTCGTTTACCGGAGTTTAAGGTGGCAGCGCCCTGAAACGTCTCAGTAAGAACGAATACGCTTAGCAGGACGAATTCTTTTCCCATCGACACCGAGGCCCCCGATGTGAATTGCTGGCCCAGCGCAGCAATCAACCACGTCCGGCTGCAGTAAGATTCACGGATAATGAAAGCCGTGCTTCGCGTGGTTCGGTGGCAAGGCCGAGTCGTGACGCGTGTTGAGCGCCACAGCGTCAACGGATTGACAGAACTTGCCTCGTACTCAGGTATATATTGTTTGCCTGTCTTCAAGAGTTGCGACTGCCCATATTTCTTTGTTTACTTGATGGTCTGCTATTTTCCTGTCCTTGAGCCTGCTGCTGGCCATCCCATGTACATCATACCCCAAAGTGGACATATGGAACCCATAATGACCGTCTTGTGGCACTGATATCATTGTCACCATCCACGTTGGTATCACAAGGAACAATATCTCTCGGCAACCTGTTTGTTCCTTCCATGTCACAGGTCTCTGTCTTGGATCTCCCTGGATGTGCAGGTACGTTGTTGGCCACTTTTTGCTCATTTTCGCAGTTTGTTGATGTAATAAGGGAACGGTCGCGAAGCTCCCTGGTTGCAAGATGAAGACCTCGGCACACAGATTCATCTGTCATATTTGCGCCTGCCATTGTTTCGTATGTAATCTTCGCCATGTCCACACAGATCTCATCATTAACCTCCCAGAGTGTACCAATAGCATGCCGGAATCCCGCCAGCTGGAATGCACTAACTAGGTGGATACTCTCATCAACAAGCCTGTCATCCCCAATCCGACCGGTCCCGCAAGCTGAGAGGTAAGCGAGAAATGGCGAATGATCCCGGAGATTCATTTCAAGAAGGTTTTCTACCGTGAATGGATCATATTTCCCGTCGCTAAGAAGCAAGTGACTTTTCAGTGGATCAGTGCTATCCGTGTAACCATGCCCAGCAAAATGGAATATCCTGCAATGCGGGAGACTTTTTAGGATACCTTGCTTGTGTCTTTCGGGCTGCACGGGCTCAATGTCCATTGATTCGCACAGGCCATGAAGCAGTCGCACTTCTTCAACTGCAAAGGGAAGTCTATGACTCCCTGGTGTATACTCCATAGCGATTAGTGTTGCATGTACGGAAGTGAACCGTTTAACAGGTCGTCGGCGACCATGTATTATCGCTTTGACAGATGAGCTGTAAGATGACATGGCCCGATCAAGTACTGTCCTCGATGTGCCTTCATGATGATATCCGGCTGCATGGAGAGGGAATTTGCTTAAAGGCCCAGTCGGGATCCACCAGACATGTGGCCAGTTGTTGTCAGGTGGAGATTCTGTAAATTCTAGGGCTTCTAGAATGGGATCCATGACAGTGTCCCACAGCCATTCTAAAACTCTTGAGCTGCCGAGATTATCTTTCCTTGCATTTTCTTCGATATCATGACGCTTGAGCTTTGGTAAAGGAAGAGAGAATATCCTGTTCTGTAGGTTGATTATTGCATCACAACGGTGCCGGCTGACATTAATTATAATGATAGGACCATTCTGTCCAGTGAGACGTATTTGTTCTTCACTTGGAGCTTGCAAAAAGTCATCGAAACCGGGTTTCTCGCGGATCTCGATAATAAGCTTATCAAATTTTTTCTCAGCATCATAACGCTGGCGTGCTTGAGCTTGCCATGAAGACTCGTGGTCTGCGGATTTGTTACGTGTAACAGGTTTCTCAAGTATATTTCGAAGATGGACGAATTGCCCAGCCAGTGCGGGATATTTTTGCTGCAGGCCTAAAATACTGACTCGCACCTCTTCAAGAGAGGCTGCAAGCAGCCCCCGGCCCTGTTCAAGTAGTTTTAGTGCCGTCAAAGCTCCCTTATGCGCGTTCAATGCTGCAGCTGCAGCATCAGAAGCAAGGCCCGCCACTTCAGCAAGCATATGTTGTTTATCAGAAGTTTCAAGTGATCGCGGTGTTAGTCTTGGGATGAGATTAACAGCCATATGTGCAGCTTCATAACCGTGCTGCCAATCTAGAGTAGCCGCACAGTATTGTAGAACATTGTTGCCGGCTTGTATTCGAGAGGAGGCTAAGGCGGTTGGCTGGTGTAAAGCTGATTCATAATATGCTATAGCTGCATTAAAGTCGGCGCGAAACTTTGTCCTTGAATACCTGTCACCAAACTGATTTGCGAGGTTGATTGAATATACTGCCCGGTCTGGATGATCGTCTGGTACAGCAATCACGGCTTTCTGTAAGAGCTCGATTGCTTTGTTAAGGTCGGCGATGTCTCCTGTTATTGAATATCTGTCGCCAAATTCACTTCCAAGGTTGTTTAGATACATTGCATGGTTTGGATGGTCTTCTGGTGTAGCATCCACTGCTTCCTGCATAACCTGAATAGCTTCCTCAAGGTCAGCCGTTGCCCCGGTTATTGAATATCGGTCATCGAGCCGAGCTCCGAGGTTGTTTAGGTATAGTGCCCGGGATGGATGATCTCTTTGCCTAGCATTGACTGCTTCCCTTCCAACTTGTATAGCTTGATCAAGGTCAGCTACTGCTCCTGTCCGTGAATATCTGTCGGCGAGTCGAATCCCAAGGTTATCCAAGTACATTGCCCGGTCCAGGTGATCCTCAGTTGTAGCATCAATAGCTTCCTGTATAACTTGGATAGCTTCTTCAATGTAGACTGTCGCACCTGTCCTTGAATATCTGTTGCCAAGTTGCTTCCCGAGAGTATTCAGATATATCGCCCGGTCTATATGATCTTCTGGTGTAGCTGCAATGGCTTTACGTATAGCTTCAATAGCCTCATCAAGGTCAGCTGTTTCCCCAGTCCTTGAGTACCTGTCACCCAGTACAACCGCGAGGATGTTTAGATATAGTGGCTTGTCTGGATGATCATCTGGTGTCGCATCAACAACCTTCTTTGAAACTTGGATGGCATCATCAAGGTCGGCTGTTGCCCCTGTTCTTGAGTATCTGTTTCCGAGCATGATTGCGAGGTTATTTGAAAACATTGCCTTATCTGGATGGTTGCCTGGTGTAGCCGCAACAGCTTCCTGCATGAGCCGAATAGCCTCTTCAAGATCAGCCGTGGCTCCAAACCTTGAATATCTGTCATCAAGTCGATTCCCAAGGTTAGCCAAATATAACGCCCGCTCTGGATCATCCTCTGGTGTAGCCTTAACAACATCCTTTGAAACCTGTATAGCCTTATCAAGGTCGGCTATTGCCCCTGTCCTTAAATACATATCGCCATGTGCAAGTGCAAGGCCGTTCAACGAGGCTGCCCGATCAGGATGATCTTCTGGGGTAGCGTCCACAGCATCTTGTATAACTTTGATAGCTTTTTCATGATCGGCTATTGCTCCTGTCCTCGAATATTTGCTGACGAGTTGAATTCCAAGGTCATGCAAGTATCGCGCACAGTCAGGGTGGTGCTCTGGTGTCGCATCAACTGCTTCCTGTAAAGCCTTAATAGCTTCTTCAAGGTCAGTCATTGCTCCTGTCCTTGAATATCTGTCGCCAAGTCGATTTCCGATGCTGTCCAAGTATTCTATCCGGTCTGGATGATCTTCCGGTGTAACCTTAACAGCTTTCCATCCAAGTTGGATTGCTTTATCAAGATCTGATTGTTCGTTTGTTCTTGAATATTTGCTTTCAAGTTGATTTCCAAGGCGACTTAAACATTTTGCCAAGTCAGGATGATCTCCTGGTGTCGCATTGGCAACTTTCCATCCAACGTCGATAGCTTCATTAAGGTCAACCATTTCTTTTGTACTTGCATATTTTTTGCTAAGTCGTTTTCCAAGATTATTTAGATATTTCGCATGGTCTGGATGGTCTTCTGGTGTAGCATTGACGGTTTCCCATCCAAGTTGGATAGCTTGATCAAGAACAGGCATCTCTTTTGTCCTTGAATATTTCATGCTGAGTTGACTTCCAAGGTAATTTAAGTGTTTTGCACGGTCGGGATGGCCTTCTGGTGTAGCATGTACAGCTTCCCATCCAAGTTGAATAACTCTATCCAAGTCAGGCATTGATTCTGACCTTGAGGGTCTGGTTCTGAGTTGAATTCAACGCTGTGTTGATATCGTGTACGGTTAGGTTGGTCTCATGGAGTAACATTAACGGATTCTCGTCCGAAGTCGTACACCGTCTTCAGCAACGTCGGCCCACCACTTGTCCTCTAGGATATATAACTATACAGTTACTCAGAAAAGTTAGAGGTATAAGACAGGTAAGATAGGGCTTAGAAGCTCGGTGCTGTGATACCCTTTGAGAGTCCTAACCCTTTGATACTGAGATTAGTTGAAGATCGAGATTATTTTGAGTGGGTTGATGACCCCGCACATGAGACCGTACTGTGAGCCTGATTGACAGCAAGGCTCGTATAAGCCCGTAAAGGCCTGCGGAATTATACGGTAAGTTACTCCTACTGCGGCGCTAGCAAACACAATTCGTCCAAGAGCTCCCGAACTGGACGCACAGAATGCTGTTTTGCCCGCCTTGGGATGTATTTTAGGCTGTATTCCTTTGCAAGCTTCAGCTCGCCGATGCTTATGCAGAGATTTCTGCTATTTTCACGGTTTGAAAGCTATGTCTCTTCCAACTGCCGTATTAAGCTAAGATGATTTTTAACCCTTATGTATTTGAACCGCCGTATAGAGCTAGGCTAGGAGAATCAGACCTTCATTATTTTATATTATTGACGGCTAATGCTGGTAATTACGTCTGGCCTGACGCTCCATGTTATCAATACCTAACTACTCTACTACCTCCATATGCACCTGGACATGGTCAAAATCAGTATAAGACACCTGGTCAACCCACAGAACAAGATCATCCTAGACCTGGGGGTGGATGATAACAGCCTTACTAGCTAAGCTATCATGCCTGGCTACTCTCCTAACTATAATCCGATAATATCAACAGCAAGCTAATCAGGGACAGAGAAAGATATCGCAGGTTGTGCGGCATATAGCCTATAATGTACGGAATAGCAAAAATCTGTAATAAGCTGTCTAGAATGCTATATCAAACTTCCTCGAAAATCAGCCTGTAGCCTGAGAGTATAGACCCAGAACTTCACATCTGTACAAGCTTCAGAGGAGGTTGTGTAAGAAGCAAAGCAGAATTACCTACTAATAATATCATCTACTCTACCTGGGTTTTTGTATAAGGCTGAATACCTATGCGCTAGTATAATCCAGACTGCTTGACTAAAGGGGTACAAGATGAGTGATCAGAGAATAAGTTGCATCTAGCGCCCTGTATAGCAGCGAAGGCCATGTCTAGCTCTTATCTTGGGGTTTATCCCATAACAAAGACATAGCTTTTGAAGCGTGGAATAGCAGAAGTCTCTGCATAAGTATCGGCAAGCCAGAGCTTGCAGTTCCGATGTCCAAAAATAGGAAGGTCCACATATGACTAGCCGTCACATACGGTCAACGGACAACAATAATCAAATATACTTTATACATCAATCAAACCTTGCTCATTGCAACGTCAATCACAAGATCAAAATTGATGCTAGTAATCACCTCAAGAGCTCACATACCATCACTGTCACATGATACTATTATCATTATTATTAATGATAGAGGTATCTTAAAACCTAAATCTAACTAATTCGATAAAGCAGCTGGCCTGATACAGTGTCATAGAAAAGCCCTCCCAGATAGTGCCTTGCCCGCTGTTGTAAGAGATAGTGGTATAAATAATCAAACAAGCACAGGCGAAGCAGCACAATCTCCACCTTTCCACCAAACCTCTTTTACCAATGACAGCGCCGGCTTCTTTGATATCAAGCTGCTCTTGGCAGTGGAGGCGGGTCGTTCGGACGCATTTGGTTTCGAAAGTTGTTTGATTGGATTTGACGTAGAATTCGGATCTGATGGCGTAGCGTCCTCTGGGATTGTCTCCAAAGTGTATGAAGACAGCTTATTCCAACTGTCAGGCTTCTCAATGGTGGAGACAGGATCTGGATCTGGATTCCGCACCGTCAATACACGCGCTGGAAGGTTCGAAAAGACCGGGTCATCATCATCGTCGTCATCACTATCGGAATTCCACTCCACATCTTCACCGTCCTCTTCCTCGCCTTCGCCATATCCTCGATAGACTGAATCCGTAGCCGGAAACTGCCAGGCGTATTCTCGCGTGGCAGTTGCCCGTTCTACAGGATATGCTGTGATAATGTCTGTATCCTGGGCTTTTGAGTCGTCATCCCAACCGCACATTGCATAGGCGTCCGCATCGGCATCGGTACATCCGGTAGTGTCATCGTAGCTGTAGTATTCCTGGTATTTGTTGAGTTCGTTGACCAGTGTATCGTGTAGATTTGAATGGCCGACAAGGACGCGTAGATCTACCTTAGGAGATGCCATCTGCGTGTATAGTTTGTCGCGGCACAGGTCGAGGAGGCCGAGATCCATTTTGTAGATAATAAAAATAATATAATATATCAGGTTCTATTGTTGAAACGTTTGCCGCAGGGGAGCAAGAGAGGACAATATTATTCTAAGATAATGAATGCTATTTTGGAAGGATGATTTTCTGCTGCAATAAAAGGGGAAAAGAGGGAGTACAGGAATGCTAAACGAATTCATATGAGAAAGTGCTGCTTGCAAGACTTTTCGTTTCTTTTCACGGACTTTGCAGACAACACAACTTCTAGACATTTCCGTCCCGGCCGAAGCTTGCTGGTGCTTGTTCTATGGAAGCGGCTCGTGCGGACAGAACAGGATGAAAACCTGATTCCAGGCAGAGAAAACTGGGTTTGTTTGTAAAGCTCATCATGTGATACTTTATCTTTTCTGCTTTATATTTACTAGATTAACTTAACATAATTATCACTTGCAAAAAGGAAAGGATTTGGAAAGGAGAGAGTAGTATATTATAGGCCATATCTCTGAAGATTTATGTTAAGGGACCTGACATAACTTGTCCTTCTGCTGGTGTGATTGCAATTTGAAACAGTCTCCACACGCCTCTTTTGACATCGTTCTCTGCTATCAAGGTAGTTAGCTCGCGATCCCTTCTCATTCTATTCTTTAGTCAAGGTTCCCTTGATTTGACCCAAGGTTTCTTGGATTCTGTTTGATTCTGGATCTCTGATGTCTTTGCGGCGCCAAAGCCTCTTGAATGGCACGTGGTTCTTGGTTGTTCCCTGTCGAATCCGGGAGAAGCCGATCGAACCACCAAACACTTGTTCGTGGTGCCACTCTTTCGTCAAGCCCCAGGACGAGTAGACAACAAGGGATGCTCAATATTTGATGACGATTGCCTTTTCTGTTGTCAATTAGTTGCATGTAGGTTTAGATTACTATTCACATATCTATTATATATTTTGCGATGGGATTATCGTGCCTGGCAAAATACTGAATCTCCCATCAAAAGTGCATCGCATTCGAGACAAACCAACCTGAGGCACCAAAGTCACAGACAGGGGCTCGTCCAATTGCCGGGGTATGGCCTGTGGAAGCAAAATCATGAAATGTTGGTCTACCTTATAGTGGCCGGAGTCTTTGCATCCTGATTGAGAGCTCCCAACGGGTTTTGGTGCAGACCCGGGAAGGAATCAAGTAGAAAGCTTGGTGGACTTCGGCGCATGCTTCAGTAGGTTTGATGGTACAACATTAAATCATCATAGAAGTTGCAGTTGCGGTCCTGCAAATGGCATGATCGAAAGCGTTGCTTCTGACCGTTACAGTAGGGGTGTTTCTTCTCGCGCTAAAAGCACACCACGGTCTTTTACTTTTGATTGACCTGCCCTTTCTGGCCGCATGTTTCTCCTCCCTCCCTAGCCTCTAGTACGTGAACAGCCACATGTGTCGCCCATTTCTCTCCATCCGCCAGTGAGTGGTTTCATGGCGCGGGGCGGGCAGTGCAATTTTGGCATCCCAGTTGATAGCTAGGGCCCTCGAGATACCCAAATGAGGTTTCGGCTTGTCGGTCGGCCCCGTGGTGGGCGATTTTCGGGTTCTAAAGTTAGAACCCCTGGGGCAGGAGACGATACGATAATTCGACCCATAACAATTATCATACGAACCTTCCCCGAATGAGCTGTTGTTGGTAGGGCAGCAAGAGATGGCCAATCCAAGCAGGAGTTCGGCCAGCGCAGATCTGGCTGGCGTTAGAACAAGGCGCTGGTAGTAGTTGTTCTGATAATACAATAAATCAGTAGCCTTAACAGTACTTGTACGCATAACTATTATTATACTATGACAATAATCATGCCAATAACTATTATCTTACCCATGCACGTTCTCGTACCATGGCAATTACTGTATGTCACAACTCTTTAGGCTGTGAGCCTGAGTCAGTATTGCTTGCACCAGCAGACTCCAGCCTTGACAATTATCTGCTACTATTATCCTATGCACTGTGCTTAGGATAAGCCGCAATCATGATCCAGCATAGTCTATGGAGCTTATTCTGAGCACCGTGCTCGGAATGAGCGTTTCACCATTAGCCAGCTTCATTGCATACACTGGTGTACAGAGGTCCGACCCACATAATTGGCCTTCCATGTACTCTGACAGCACTTCTAAAGGTGAGACTACTTACTAGAATCTCTATATTCTGACTTAACAGACCCAGCAGGAAGCTTAACAATGTATAGCAGTGCTTGAAATCCTGAACTAAAGCTTTAACTAACGTTAGAACTACTTAAAACCCCTAAAATAGCCAGACCGGTCATAAACCTGCCTAAAAATTAGCTATAATATGCACATATAACTGCCTGTATCTCTTGATTGGGGGGGGGGGGGGGGGGGGGGGGGGGGGGGGGGGGGGGGGGGGGGGCGGGGGGGGGGGGGGGGGGGGGGGGGGGGG
>JAAXYA010000157.1:0-29643 GCA_013305525.1 Aspergillus quadrilineatus
AAGCTTCGAATAGTGATGATTGCCGTGAAAATCCGCCGCTCGATGGTATCCGCCGCTCGGTGGTTGATTACGTTAACTATCTCTGCATAAAGTTGCTGATTTATTAGATGGTTTATACGGCATGTTTGTACTGTTTGTCAATCTACCAAAAATTAGCGCGGATTTAAGGTCTATGCTCTCAGAGCCCGATACTGGTATACTAGTAGAACTGCATGAAACACAAGGATTGCACAGCTGAGAGTTACCGTCTTCTTACAGCAGTATAGGTCTGCACTTAGATAATCCGGCTGACCCTGAATAAATAATGCAGAAACACAATTGGTAATGCACGTATTCCTAACAGTTGGCTATATATTTTGTGCAGTCCACCACTAGGCAGCACATACGCCAGTGAACCCTCCAATGTCGGACACAAAGCCAACAGGCAGTGCATAGATAAGCGTCATCCAATAAGCCGTCCAAAGGTAACCGAGAAAACGAACAAAGTCTGTGCCCGAAATTAGACCGGAACATACCAACAGCGAGGTGAACTTACTGCCGTCTTGAATACCCGCCTCCCTGCCGTAATACTTAAGAATATCCTCGACGGTGATGACTGCCGCATAGGCTGGCATCTGCCAAAACATCCCCCAGCCATATTCCGCGGATGGAATCAGTAATGCACAGGCATAATGCTGGACTCCCGATACCAGAAACCCTACATAAAGCCTGCTGTACTTATAAAGTAATGTCCCCTTCTGCGCATTTAGAGCATTGGCGACGATATCGCCACACCTCGTAAAGATCTGTCGGAAGATCTGATGCCAGACGCGTCCCCAGAAATTGCGCACTGTGTAGAGATCGCGTATATTGCCGAAGAGGTTGGGCCAGCGATCGGGTGTTGATAGATCGAGCCCCACGAAGAGTATTGAAGCCTTTCGGTATTCGCTGTCCAGCATCAGACTATCGCGAATTAACTGCAGCGCCACGAGTCCGTGTCTGTTAAGCAGAGGAAGGTGATTGAAGTCGACATGGGCGTCGACCTGAGAGGGCCAGAGTGCGCAGAATGCGTACTTCCGGACCAGGTCTGAGATGTATTGATTCAACAGGACTCTTCCTGCATTGGAAACAAGGAACTCCCTGAACGTAGAGAGTCAGCTCGCCATCCGTCACGAGAAACAGGAAGCAACAATTCATACCAGCGTGACTGTGTTCCTTCGGCGCCCCGTGGAAGGTGCTGGTCCACGAAATTCCACCCCTGGCCTCGCCAGCACGACCAGAGCTCCACGCTCCATCTCACTTTAGTCAACATTTGACGAAGAGCACTGCTATCCTTTGTACCCGAATAAGTGATCGTTGTGCCGGACTGCGTAGTCTGGTGATAGTCGATCTCAGGCGTCCCTGCCATAAACATGAGAAGCCAGCGCACAGTGATCGAGATCATAAATATCGCATCCATAAAGAACGCAGGTCCGGAGACCCAATGAGTCAGGACATGAAGCCATAGACTAGTGAAAGCCGTAAGCCCGACAATGACGCGTAAAGGACCCGGCGGAGGCAGAGTGGTTAGGACAGCGACCGCCATGAAAATAGGGGTCAGAAGTTTCGTAGCCCAAACAGGCATCTCCTCACGATATGAGTACGCATACTGCATGGCTTGGAGATTGCTAGTGAGGTTCTGAATTACATAGTCTGCCATAGTGCCCTGACTCTGAGCGAGCTGTGAGATGTATACCTGCGATTTCGGTTCGAAGAAGTAGCAAAAACAACATATGTAGGCAGGCTGGTAACACCACAGGCATCCTTAGTATTATCTTTGATAGAATATACTAGAGGATAAAGCATAGAGGCGTTTTTGGAATGAAGGGAAAGCCCTTGAGATAGCTCGGGTGGTTTGTTTGTCAGCATCGGCGGTAGCTCGGGAGGTTTTCGTGCAATTTCAGGTGCCAAAAGAAGGCTCAGCAAATCAAAAGCATGCTAGAAGCTAGTTAAACGATTGGTACTGAAGCTAGATCCCAGGACCCTGATAAATGTAGATCACTGTAGCAATGTCTCCGATAGACATTATGGTGCGGGTGATCTTTCAGTCGCGGGTTGTGTCCAGCCCTAATCTCCCGGTAACCACCCGATGGAAAGAAAATCCTCAGAATCATGTAGCTCATCTGAAGTTTCGCTATGAATGATTTCAAAGCGTGATTGTTAATCAATTCTCTCCGGGAGGGACAACGTTGGCCCGCTGTGAATGTCTTAAGGGGGTTTGTATAGGTTGCTGAAACCACTGTCTCTTTCCTGACTTCTAGTCGTTAGTTCCAAGTCTCGGGCAACGCCATCGAGTCCTCTCCGAATCTCTTCGGCATTTTCTGGACACCATGTCATCAGAAGATACAGTAAAGCAAGAGCACAGCTGCTCTGCCGATAGCGAGAAACAAGACAGCAGCTGCGCGTCTGATAACGAGCAACCGAAAGAACCCCAGAGCCCTCGCAACATACACGGCCTGTTATGGGTTGTCACCATTCTGGCCATCTACAGTTCCACATTTCTGTTTGCTCTTGACAATACTATCGTCGCCAACATCCAACCCGCTATCATATCCTCCCTTAATGGCATCGAGAAGCTCGCCTGGTCCGGTGTCGCCTTTGTGATGGCATCCAGTGCCACAGTCCTGACATGGCTTCAGATCTTCAATCAGTTCAACATTAAATGGATGTACATATTCTCCATTGCAGTGTTCATGGGAGGCTCGGCAATCTGTGGTGCAGCTCAGTCGATGGATATGCTGATTGGAGGCCGTGTCATCTGTGGCATCGGCGGCGTTGGTCAGTACGTCGGCGTGATGAACTTCCTTCCCCGCCTGACGACGATGCAAGAGCGTCCCATGTACGTGAGTGCAATGGGTTTGACGTGGGGTGCAGGGACAGTACTGGGCCCGATCATCGGCGGCGCCTTCACCGATAGCTCAGCAGGATGGCGATGGTCATTCTACATCAACCTCGTTGTTGGTGGCCTCTTTGCGCCAGTTTACATATTCCTCCTCCCATCGCTAGAGCCACAACCCGCAGGAACAACTGTGTCCAGTCGCCTGAAGCGTATGGACTTAGTGGGAACGCTCATCCTCTTTGCCGCCTTTGCTGCGGGAGTCATTGGCATAAATTTCGCAGGTGCAATGTATCCCTGGAGCGAACCGGGTATTATAGTTGCGATCACCCTTGGCGGAGTCCTCTTCATTGTGTTCGGAATCCAGCAGACATACTGCATCCTCACGACGGAGGAGACCCGACTCTTCCCCGTGGAACTTGTTTCGTGGCGCCAACCTCTTCTCTCGCTGCTCTTCGTCTGCGGCTGCTGTACTGGTGTTTGCGTGACGGTTCCGACATATGTGATCCCACTGTACTTTCAGTTCACTGAAGCCGACGAATCGCTTCAATCCGGCGTCCGACTCCTTCCGTTCGTCTGTCTTCTGGTCTTCAGCTGCGTCTCTGGTGGCTATCTTGCAGGCCGTCTGGGTTACTATATTCCGTGGTACATTATGGGCGGTGGGTTCTGCCTGATAGGGTCCGCTCTTATGTATACCATCAAACCCAGCAGCGGTCCTGGAGCCACATATGGGTACAGCTCGCTGATTGGGTTGGGGGCTGGCATGTACCTTCAACTAGGCCATGCTGTAGCGCAAGCCAAAGTCAAGCCGGAGAAGGTCCCGGCAGCTGTGGCATTTACCACAACGGCGCAGCTGAACGGACTGACGTTTGCGCTTGTGCTGTCGCAATGTGTCTTCGTAAATGAGGCAGCGAAGCGTGAGTATCTCCTACTGCTGAATTCTTTCAGCCATTACCGTAGTCGTGGCATTTATAAGCTAATATCCTTTAACTCTAGGCATCGGCTGGATCCTCCCTCATGAATCACGTTCGACGATTGTGGACGCGATCTCAGGAACCGGGTCAACTTTTGTGCAGGAGTTGCCAGCAGCTACGCAAAATGAAGTCCTCGGTGCAATTGTAACAGCCATTGATCGGACATACATCCTCTGCATAGTTGCAGCTGCTGTGACCTTGCTCGCGACTTTTGGAATGAAATGGGAGCGTCTGTTCATCGAGGCTGCCGCTGCAGCCTAGCTGCCTTAACGGTCTGCTGCATTCTTGCAGATTCTGTAGCAAAATTTCGATGGGTGCGGACTGAACTAGCTCGGCTTATACGCATATTGTGGTGTCTGGGTATGGATTATTAGCTTCAGGTTATATCCTTGATTACTTCAGCAAAAGTTCTTTTCAAAGTAATATTGCCAATGGATCAATATTGGCTACTACAACATACTGTTATTTTAATCTGTAATAGTTGTGTTTATTTGTGTGAGGTGCATAGAGAAATATCAAGGCCAGAACCTAGCCAAGACCTACTTACAGTCGAGAAAAACGTAGGCAGCCTCATGGAGAACGAGCCGGCCATTCCGTCCGCCGAATGGCCCGAACGTAGAAATTCACCGGGCGAATCACAATAAAGTCCGGATCATACTCTATCCCCTCGTTGGTGGCGTTCACAAACTGGTAGCGATAGACAAGCTCAGCCAAGGATATCTTTACTTCCTGCAACGCCACGTTGAACCCGATACAGCTGCGCGGACCAGCTGCAAATGGCACATACACGCTTCGGTGCCGATTTTTGACTTGCTCCGTCCGCCATCGGTCGGGGTCGAAGCGGTCCGGATTCTCCCAATATGCCGTGTGGTGGTGGAGGTGAGGAATACTCGGGATGAGAATTGAATCCTGCGGCAGAGCCCATCCGCCCGGAAGGATGATGTCCTTCTTAACGTTTCGGGCGGGCTGGAAGGATGGACTGTGCATGCGTTGTGTTTCCTTGACGAAGGCATCCAGAAAGGGTAGGCCTTGGATCTCGTCGTACGTCCATCGTTTATCAGAGACGGCGCCGTGATCAACCAATTCTTGGAGGAGCCGGTCTTGCTGACCGGGGTATTCGACAAGGGAATATATGAGCCAAGAGAGGAAAGCAGAGCTAGTCACGAAGCCGGCACCGACTAGAGCGAGCGTGTTGCTGAGAATGTACTCATGGCGGAGCTTGTTTCCATGTTCGTCCGTTGCTCGCGCCAGGTAGTCTACCAGACAGGTTGCATGTAGCGCAGCCGTTTGAATAGGAAGATCGCCAGCTGTGGCACCGTTCCTTTTCTGGCACGTTATGACGGCCTCCTCGATGAGACCGTATAATTCCCTTCGAGTGTTTTTAAGGGCGACGGGGTCTCCTGTTAATACATTCAAAACAGTCTCAGCAACGGCAAACAGGAAACCCAAGTTCAGGAACTAGGAACATACCGAATGGTAGATATGAATACCATGCTCCCTTTGTTTGTACGCGGCGATTGAGCGTAAGGTAGCGCTGAAGGAGAACAATGATAGGATGTACAGGACTGTCAACGGCGTCGAAATGATGAAGATCGACTCCAAGCACCAGCTGGCAGATCACTTGGGAAGCCAGTTTTGCTGTTAAGTGATAGACATTGAATGCTTGTCCGTTGTTATCGAATATATCCAGCACGTTAAAAACGGTGTCTACCGATTGCTGAAGTAGAGGAGTGTAGTGCCGAACTGCTCGAGGGGTCATGCTGGGGGGAATAAACTTATGCGCCTCTTTCCACGCCGAGGATTCGGTATCACATAGAAACAGCGCAGTCTGGTCCCTGATTCCGTAAAGCGGATGACTCGCTGACGATGGTGCTTTGGTAAAGTAGTCATTGTCCCTGAACGCAAGTGCTGCAATGTCTGGGTCGTTTGTGAGGTATGTCACTCTGCCCATATTATTAGTCCGGATAACCGAACCATATTTGTTGAAGAGGCGTTCGTGATTTCCAAGATGATCTGGATAGATCTCAAAGTGGTTTCCAAATATAGGGATCCCTTGGGGCTGTTGAGGGTAGCGTACGGGATGCCCGTTGACAGTTATACCGACTGATTCACTTCGCAAAATATTCTCGATAGTACTTATTGGGCCATGGCAATCATGAAAGTCGATTCCTTCTGCATTCAATATATTAAAGACTTCTGCTAGTCCCCGTCGAAGCGCGTCGACTGTCTTTGGATCACCAACATCGAGCTCGCGTGTCGAGCGTTCCCTTTCACCAATAAGGTAGAATGTCTGGACTGTCATATTGAACGAGTTCGGAATCATGGGCTTTGTGAATCAACTCGAAGATCGTCCAAATATCATTATATCGCAATTGCGCTCGGTCAGTTTTGTGAACCTCCCGAACCTCCCGCAGGACGCTCCTCTTTTATACCTTACGGATTTCTATTGGCCTTGCTTGAGGAACACACCTGCATCTTTGCGAGATATCATGGCATCTCCGGCTAGCATTACTCTGGCCGAAGTCGCGCGGCACAGCAGCCCGAATGACCTCTGGATTGTGATAGAGGGAAACGGTAAGGACCGTTCAGCGCAGATGGGCTCAACTAACGACATAGAGTAGTCTACGATGTAACAGAATATCGTGAGGACCATCCCGGGGGTGATGAAATTCTCCGCCAATTTGCTGGAAAGGATGCCACGACAGAGTTTCAAGACGCCGGCCACTCGAATGACGCCTACATGAAACTGAAGACCTTGCTCGTCGGTAGTCTGCAATCGAAAACCATACCTGAAAATCAACCCGAAGAAAGTCCACGTATTGTTTCAATCGCCGTAAGCGATAGAGGCAAAATTCCGACCAAACGACAGACAAGGAATGGAATTGACACGTCAAAGTATGGCCAGCTACCTAGCCTAGTGCTTGCGGGAGGGCTAGCATTGTTGCTCTTTACACTAAAGCAACACCCCTGGCAATCTATCCAGGGCTATCTTTCGCAAGCCCAAGTTTTACGAGTTCAGTCGAGCGGTTGGGTAGGGTTTCTCGGCGGATTCCTGACTGCCACAACATTTAACACTGCTGCCGCAACTTTTGTCGGTTTGACAGCCAAAAAGACTCTTTTGCTACGACACCGCGAGCTGGAGGAGTATCCGCGCGTAAAGCAGCATTACCTGCCGCTTCCTCCAAGGAAACCCGGTATCAGCGGTGGAAGGACCCAGCAATTTCTGACACTAGTGGATCGCCAATGCATCGCCCCAAATGTGTACAAGGTGCGGCTCCAGAGCGACGGATTGGTGATTGGACTAGGGCAGCATCTCAAAATATTGGCCGAGATAGATGATGGAAGAAAAATCCAGCGAAGCTATACCCCAGTCTCCCCCGTTGGGAATTCACCTAAAGTGGATTTGATCATCAAGGTGTACCCCAAGGGCCAATTAGGCAATTATCTTCTCAATCTCCCGCTCCAATCGTGGGTGGAGATACGCGGTCCGTTTGGTAGATATTCCCCGAGCCCGACATGGAAGCATATCGCATGCATTGCAGGGGGTACCGGAATTGCCCCGATATACCAGGTAATGCGGGAATGGCCTGGAGAAGTTACCCTCCTCTATGGAAATGAAACATGGGAGGACATCCTTTTGCGGGAGGAGCTGGAGCAACTGATCCTTCAGTCACCCGGAAGAATTAAAGTGCACCATGTTCTGGGTCAGCCAAAGTCGGACTGGAAGGGTCTTAGTGGCTGGATAACGAGAGAGATGATTCAGGACTTACTGCCGGAACCGTCTTCAAGCACTGGGTTCTTGGTTTGCGGACCTGACGGGATGGTGCGGGCAATTCGGGGACATTTTGAAGCTATTGATGCGAATGGCGAGGAGAAGGCCAATGTGTTCGTTTTCTAGACTGCGCTAGGTGGTCTATATAAGAACTTGATAGTTTTCAAGGCAAAGTTCAACATATCTGTCCTCCTTTAACATTCAGTCCCTAACTATCGACTCCACCATCATGCCCAAGATACTCTGCTTACACGGTTACGGGACATCTGCCTCGATCCTCCAGCATCAGCTGGGCCCCTTCATGGCGGCTGCTGATCCCAGTTATGAGTTCGTCTTCCTGGAAGGCGAGATAGAATGCCAAAAGGCTCAAGGTCCGTACCCTCGTCAAAGCAAGGTCAAATCCAAGTAACGAGATTGCAGGACTGGGGCCCTTCGTGAAGGGGCCGTTCCTATGCTACAACGAGAGCTTTGCGCCAGCTGACATCCAGGAGTCCTGCGACCTTATCGACGAGATGATCCAAACAGCCGGCCCGTTCGACGGGATAATCGGCTTTAGCCAGGGCGGCTCGGTCGCCCTTTCGTATCTGCTCCAACGCCAGATCGACGGACACCCCCCTCCCTTCCGGTGGGCCGTGTTTTTCTCTACAGTGATCGCATTTGCTCCCAATGACACCTTTGGCAGCAACATCCTTGCCAATCTTACCGATCACGAGATCCATCTGTTGGATGGGTACCCTGATAGGGATCTCTCGCCGCTTCACCCCCTGACCCGAGCCCTATGCGAGACAACCGCGCAGACTTTTTACTCTGCCAAAACCGGGGGGTTTATCTCCCCTAATACCCCAATCGCCGAGTTCTCTAAGCGGGATGATCCGTCTCAGCCGCGGGTCTTCCACCCAGCCTTATTGGGGGACCGGATTCCTATTCCGACCGTGCATATTACAGGCCGGAAGGACAATAGCTTGATGGTGGGTCTCTCTGTCCTTGTACAGGGCCTATGTGATCAGCGTCTAGTACGGTCCTTGACTCATTCCGGTGGCCACAATGTCCCCCGGTCTGCGGATGATGTCCGTGCTGCATGGGCTGCTGTGGACTGGGCTATCCAACATAGTCAGAAGCAGCATATCTGGTGAGTTGGCCAGTGCTAAATGTGCTTGTCTATAGTGCCAACGCTGAACAGGCCGTCGACTCTGTGAGACTTATAGACTATATAATAGAAGTACTCTTATATTGATATAATTGAGCCGTAATTTAACACATAAATTATAATAATTGTGGGCTAAGAAGGTATTTCGGTGCCAATCTTACATGCTCCAGCTGGGTCTGCGCACTAAACCACACGAAACCTTTCGGCAAGATATGGTTTCCTAATAGGCATAGAGTAGACCCTGACCGTGCAAATTGTGATCCTTTTTCTTCCCCGCTAGCCTTATCTCTGTTCTTGTCACGCAAACCCTCCGCAGAGCCGCCACACTCCTCCAAGCTAAACCCTCCAAGCAAAACCCTCCAGGAAGAAATCACCCGGTAGGAAAATTGCCGGGTGAATGTACCGGGCGACATCCAGCATGGGCTTTACTTATATGTACATTGCGCAGGTGAGCTCTACAGACCTCGACATTACCAAACACAACTTACCAAGCTCAACGATGTCTTCTCCAGATTCCAGGAATTATGGCGATGCCACGATGCCCATTGCCATCGTTGGCATGGCAGCCCGGTTCTCTGGTGAAGCAACTAACCCGTCCAAGTTATGGGATATGATGGTACAGGGTCGAACTGGGCATTCAGCAGTTCCAGAGAATCGTTTCGACGCGGAGGCGTGGTATCATCCCAGCCACGAACGAAGAGGGACTGTAGGTTTATGAGTCCCAAATTTGCAAAAGAATGATTGATGCAAGTGCTAATAATGCTATATGGCTAGATCCAACCACGAAGTGGCTTCTTCCTTCGTGAGGACCCTGCGGTTTTTGACGCACCATTTTTCTCGATGACGGCAAAGGAAGCTGCAGGAATGGACCCAATGCAGAGAAAACTTTTAGAAATTTCTTACGAGGCTTTTGAAAATGGTAGGCTGTCCGATAAGGAATATCCGTAAAAACGAAATGCTGAACTTAACCAACAGCTGGGATCCCGATTAGCAAATTGCCTGGTACGGCGACCGGTGTCTACAGTGGTGTTATGACGAACGACTATGAGTTGATGACCGCCGGTGATCCAATGCAGTTGCCACAGAATGCAGCATCGGGAACAAGCCGTGCTATGCTTGCCAATCGGATTTCCTGGTTCTATGATCTTCGGGGTCCCAGCTTCGCGCTCGATACGGCCTGCTCGTCCAGTTTATATGCGCTACACCTGGCTTGTCAGTCACTGCAAGCAGGAGAGACCGACCAGGTACGCATACTCACTCGTTGCGGGAACAAAGACCAGCGTTGACAATAATCGCAGGCGCTCGTAACAGGAGTCAATCTTATCCTAGCGCCGAACTTTATCTCCCAGCTCTCTTCCATGCACATGCTGAGCCCAGACGGGAAGAGCCATTCCTTCGACTCTCGTGCCAATGGCTACGCCAGAGGCGAGGCCCTTGCTGCAGTCGTGGTCAAACCACTCTATCAAGCACTCGCTGATGGTGACACAATCCGAGCTGTTGTTCGAGGGAGTGGTGCAAATCAAGACGGTAAGACGGTTGGAATCACGATTCCAAACCCGCAGGCGCAAGCAGAACTTATCCGCAAAACGTACGCTACAGCTGGGTTGGGTCTTGAACAGACAGGATATTTCGAGGCACACGGCACAGGAACCCCTGTAGGTGATCCAATCGAGCTGAGCGCTATTGGGGCAAGTTTCGGCGAGCATCGCAGCCAGAACCGTCCGCTTTTTGTGGGAAGCGTGAAGACGAATGTTGGTCATACGGAGGGGGCTGCCGGCCTGGCAGGCGTTGTGAAGACAGTGCTAGCTCTGGAGACCGGCATTATTCCCCCACTGGCTGACTTTCAGGAGCTGAATGAAAAGCTTCGACTTGAGGACTGGAAGTTGGCCCTGCCGCTCAAAGCAACTCCTTGGCCGATGCCGGGTCTTCGCCGGGCAAGTGTCAACTCGTTCGGATTTGGAGGTGCCAATGCGCATGTTATCCTTGATGATGCCTATCATTATTTGAAATCCCACGGGCTGAGCGCGAACCATCACACAACACTGTCGGAAAGCGAGGACTCATCGGATTCAGGCCTGGAAATGGACTCCTCAACAAGTGACAGTGGAGAAGGACAGTCCAGCAAGTTGTTACTTTTCTCAGCGTATGATGGCGCTGGTATTAAAAGGACAGAAGCCTCGTGGAACAGCCACCTTGCCGATATCCTCGCGGACAGCAAAACCGTGGACGAGACTATGGCGATGAATGACCTCGCATACACCCTTTCTGACCGCCGTACGACCTTCGACTTCCGGAGCTTTGCTGTGGCATCGAGTGTACAAGATCTGAAAGCTAAGCTTGAGAAGGACGGCCTTCCGCGACTGAACAGGGTCTCTCGTCGCTCCAACCCTGTGTTTGTGTTCACGGGCCAGGGAGCCCAATGGCCCGCGATGGGGCGAGAACTGCTGTTTAACCCTGTCTTTCGCGCCAGCATCGAGCGTAGCAAAGCCGTTCTCGAACTTGAAGGCTGCGAGTGGGATGTGGTGCAAGTTTTGTCAGATCCGCAGGACCAGCGCATCCATGTCCCAGGTTTTTCCCAACCAGTTTGCACAATCTTACAGGTCGCTCTTGTTGATCTTCTCCAGTCATGGGGCATTCAACCTGCAGCAACGGTTGGTCATTCCAGTGGAGAGGTTGCGGCGGCTTATGCAGCGAAAATGATATCCCAGGACGAGGCTGTACGCATTGGATACTGGCGAGGTTTCTACAGTGAGCAGGTGAAGGCTCGACTAGAAAATATACGAGGTTCCATGATGGCCGTCGGTCTATCAGAATCTCAGGCCACTTCGTACCTGAACCGGGTACCAGAAGGCAGTGTAGTCGTTGCCTGTATCAACAGCCCCTCCAGTGTCACTTTGTCTGGTGAAGATCATTCGATCAAGACTCTCGAAGCAATCCTACAGGCAGACGGCCACTTTGCGCGTAAGCTTCGTGTGGAGGTTGCCTACCATTCTCCTCACATGAAGACCGTTGCAGATGAGTTCCTGAACGCTGTTGGCATAATCACTCCACAGCCTTCTGAAATCCCAATGTTCAGTTCCGTTACGGAAACCCGGGTCGAGGACCCAGCGACTCTCGTTGCTTCATACTGGATGCAGAACCTGATATCCCCAGTTCGTTTCTCTGGTGCACTAGCAACTCTACTCAATGACACCCCCGGTGTAAAGGCAAATACTCGCCGTCGACGCACTGCTGGTACTGTCTGGAGTGCTCTGATCGAGGTTGGACCCCATGAGGCACTGAAAGGGCCATGCCGTCAAATAATGTCGGGTCTAAACACCAAATTATCAGACCAGATTCCTTATATGTCTGTCCTTAGCCGCGGTAAGAGCGCGGTGGAGACATCACTGACAGCAGCTGGTCTCTTTTGGGCGTCGGGACATCCGATCAATATACGTGAGGTAAATCAGTATCGGGATAGTGGTGAGAGGGTGATCACTGACCTGCCACCGTACCCCTGGAACCATGAAAAGGGCTTTTGGCATGAACCTGCGGCCTCTATGTCCGCGCGACTAAGAAATGAACCACGCAACGATCTCCTGGGTGTGCCAGTGGCGCAGCAAAACCCTTTCGAGCGGTGCTGGCAAAACTATCTCTCCGTCTCAGAATGTCCCTGGCAGAAAGATCACGTCATTACTGGCACAGTACTGTATCCGGGAGCTGGACATCTTATTATGGCCTTTGAAGCTGCCATTCGGCTGGCTGCTGACAATAGACCGCTGAAGGGAGTCTCGTTCTCTGATGTCCACTTTGACAAGGGGCTTGTCATCCCGTCGGACGATCATGGCGTCGAGACACGACTCTGCACACGGCCTCATGAGAGCCTGTTAGACTGGTACCACTACACTTTATACTCCATCAACGCCACTGGAGACTGGACAAAACACTCTTGGGGTTCGTTCAGCCTCCACTACGAGGATGCTGTCAGCGTGCAGCAAGCGAAACGCAGCAAAGGCGAATACGACGATATCAACACTCGTGCATGTCGGAAGCTGGATGTTGAGTCGTTCTACGAGCAGCTCCTGTCAATCGGCACAGAATACGGACCGACATTCCGCAACTTAGTACATGCTGCTGCGGTTCCTGGTTACCACAGCGGCGTGGGTACCATCACAGTACCAGACACTAAATCAGTCATGCCTCACGAGTTTGAATATCCTCACTTGATCCATCCCGCCACGCTGGACGCCATCTTCCACTTAATATTCGTTGCCATAGGCGAGGGCAATGCGCTCTCCGAGTCTGCCATCCCGACACGGGTAGACCGCATTTACATTTCCACGGATCTGCCTCGAGGTGTCGGAGCCAAGTATACTGGTTTCGGTCGCGCGGAGCCTGTCTCCAGCCGCGATACCTTGGGGACTATCGTCGTCTCGGATGAAAATTGGTCAGCAGGACCCAAGATCATTGTTGAAGGGATGACTATCACGGAAGTCTCTGCTGCTGCTTCGACCTCATTCAACTCCTTGCTTACGCCTGGAGGCCAAGGTCGCATTGCCACGCTTGAATGGAAGGAGGATGTGGACTCACTTGTCGGGCCGGCAGCTGAGTCGTGGCTGGTCCAGAAAGGGCCAAGTATTGGGGATCAGGCCAGCGATGTGACTGAAGCGGTGCAGCGCCTCGACGCCTGGCTGGAACTTTCCTGTTTCAAGAGTACAGACCTGAGCACCCTTGTTATATGCCCCTCGAAATTGAAAGGCAGTTTTGAACTCGTCAAAAAATATGGCTCTAAGGATGGAGAAAGGTACCGGTTCGGCCAGACCACGATCATCGAATTTTCTGAGGATGATATTTCAGTAGCAGAGAGTGCTTTCGCACTGCACGGAATTGAATCTTCATATGCTGCTATCGATCTTTCAGCCACGCCTGAGCATGCTATGGAACAATTGGGGACGTTCGATTTGATCATCGCTGAGGAGAATGTTATCGTCCAACTTCCCGATGCCACAAAGATACTGCACCGGGAAGGCAGAGTGGCTGTTATTAGGAGCCATGCTTTACCTGATGAGCTCCACTTCGCAACAAAGGGCCTACTGAAGGAAATATCATTTGAGTCTCAGGACGGCTCTATCCTACAAATTGCTGGTTTGGGATTGGAAATAGGTCCAGCCATTCGCAGCCTTGATGACGTTGTTCTGTTACAACATGTAGATGCTTCCCCAGCTGCCAAAAACTTTGAAGAAAGGCTTACGGCCCAGCTAACAAGTCTCGGTGCGCATGTACGGAGCAATACCATAGCAAATGCGAGCAGTCTTTCAGGAAACATCGTGATCTCTTTGCTAGAGATTGATCGTCCATTTGCCATATCATGGACATCGGAAGAATTCGAACAATTTCGCCAGCTGACCAACGCGAGATACGTCCTATGGATTACGCGCGGGGGCTTGCTCGAGGCAGACCGGGCATCGCTTGATTATGCGCCGTCCACCGGCCTCCTGCGTACTGTCCGCGTTGAAAAGCCCCAAATTCGACTGCCTCAATTGGATCTCTCCCCTAGCCTGGACTTGGCCTCGGATCGCGCGATTGAAATTGTGATATCTGCATTCCACTCCAGCATCAAGCCCTCTGTAAAGGACAAGAATCTCGAAATGGAATATGCAGAGTCCAACGGGCTATTATACATCCCAAGAGCTCGAGGGCATGCGGCCTTAGACCGCGAGCTCGCCCTTCGGGGTGAGAAAGTGTCCAGCATCCCGGGACCACTGTCTGCGCCTGGTATAGCACGACGACTTGAGACTTCGCTGGCTGGAAGCCCATCTCAGGCTCGCTGGGTTCCTGACGAGACATTCGGAGCTAAGCTGGCAGATTTTGATGTTGAAATCCAGGTCTCTCACGTGGGCTTGGAGCACAGTAAGGTCGAAAATTATCTAAATGGCAAACAGCTTTCGCTAGCACCTGGCCTCGGACGCGTGGCAGTTGGAACCCTGACCAGGGCTGGTGCAAAAGTTTCAAGATTCATTCCCGGTGACCAAGTGTTTGCTTTGCACGGCGCACCTTTCCATACACACTTGCGCGTCACCGAAGCCGCTGTCCACGCAGTCCCGGACATCCTGTCTCCAGCTCAGGCTGCACATCTTCCACTGGCTGCGGCTCGAGCCTGGCACTCGCTTATCGATGTTGCAGCGTTCCGCGCTGGCCAAGCTGTCTTTGTTAATGGTGCAAGCGATACTGTCGGGCGACTGACTGTTGAGCTGGCGCAGCTTCTGAAGGGGGATGTCTTTGCCTCTGTTAGCTCTGATGACGAAAAACGCACCCTGATGAAAACCTACAACATACCAGAAGATCATATTTTCAGCCTTTCACACCGAACTGACTGGGTATCAGACCTCAAAGCCGCGATGGGACAGGGGCTGCTTGATATTGTGATCAACAACGCAACGCCAAGCCCAGCAATTCGCAGCCTTTTCCAATCAATCGCACCAAAAGGACGATTCGTTGACCTTACCCAGCGTCTTGATCCGTCGTTGCTCGACCCAAGGATGTTTCAGCGGAACGTTACCTTGTCCTTCGTGGATTGGGAGTCTTTGGCCGACCCGCAGCTGGGCGCCCTGATGGGTAGATCACTAGATTTGCTACGAGCGAGGGCCTTGACCCCGATTGAGGAAATATCTGTCTTTTCGGTATCTGATATGCCAGAGGCATTATTGTCCGTCGGCCAACAGCAGCATGAGCGAGTTGCAGCACCGGTGGTGGTGGAGTTCTCCGCAAACGCCATAGTTCCTTTACTTCCATCTCCTCCCGCACCACTTCACCTTAAGCCCGATGCGACCTATATTCTCGCTGGGGGACTGGGTGCTCTTGGGCTTACCATTGGAGAGAATATGTGTAGCCATGGTGCCGGCCATTTAGTGTTCCTCAGCCGCTCCGGTGCATCAAGCCAGAGACAGCAAGAGGCGCTTGAGAGCTTCCGTGCTCGTGGATGCAAGGTCGACGTGGTGAAATGTGACGTGACGGACCAAAAACAGGTGCAAGCTCTGGCTACTCAGATCCGGGAGCAATCGTGGAATGTTCGCGGCATCATCCAACTGGCAATGGTTCTCCGGGTATGTAATTGGACTTCGTTAACCGTGACCGGCTAAGCCACTGACCTTATTGGTTGCAGGACTCCATCTTCGAAAACATGACCTTCGATAAGTGGGAAACAGCCGTCAACCCTAAGATCAAAGGAACGTGGAACTTGCACGCCGAGCTTCCCAAGGACGTTGATTTCTTCATCATTCTCTCTTCGCTCTCTGGCATCATTGGAAATACTGCCCAAGCTAACTACTGCGCCGGCAATACATATGAGGACGCTCTTGCCCATTATCGGCGTAAACAGGGCCTCGCCGCAACGACCCTCAACGTCGGCCTGGTTACGGACGCAAGCCACTTCAACGAGAATTCTACAATCGAAGACTATCTACGTAAATATAGTCACTGGATAGCCGCCCAGGTGACCGACAGCGAGCTGCAACACACCATTACTGCCGTGATGCGGAGAACAGTGGGCGACAAGCATGAGCCTGTACCCGACCAGCTCCTGGTCGGTCTCTCAGATAACGTCCGGCGTGACGGAAACAGTCTGAACCTGTGGCCACAGGACCGCAAATTTGACCACCGGATTAGTCTAGACGGCGGGCTCGGTGCAGTCGAGAAGGATACGAATCAACAGAAATTAAAGGCATCCACGACAGTCGCTCAGGCGCACGAGGTCGTTGAGACAGCATTACGCTTCAATGTTGCCGCGGCTATGACTGCCTCCCCCGATGATATTGACATCGAGAAACCGCTCTATGCCTTTGGCAGTATGTATTCATCTCTCTCTACCCTTCCGTCTCATCCCTTCACAGCTCCATCGGCTTCGTGTCCAGTCACTAACATCCAGACAGTTGACTCCCTTAAAGGAATTGAAGTCCGTAATTGGATTTTTAGCGAGCTGCAGGCCGATGTATCCGTGTTTGAGGTTCTTAGTCCGATGACCCTAAGCCGCCTGGCTCTTAAGATTGTTTCGAAGAGCACGCTTGTGAGCGCGGAGCTTGCTGCAGAAGCTGCGGCGGAGAGTGTGGCATAAGATGATGGCTATATCACATGGCATGATACTCTACCAGATGCCAGGTTTAGGATCTGCTTACTAGTTGCGGCCTTTAGGCCTTCTGTTCGTCACCTTGACATTATAATCCTAAGCTCGGCATATAGAACTTCCGGTTTCCAGATAGAATATACAAGACTATTGACATCATCTACTATAGGACGAAATCAAGGTTGCCCAAAATTTTTGATACCATTAGCCAGAACCCTAATAGTGGTTTAGATGCGGATGGGAACTCGACGAAAGGATGAAATACTTGAAAGTAAGATGACTGGCGACAGTACAATGCGGGCAGCTCCTGCCGGTGACGGGGTACCGCCGATCCCTCCCATACCAGAGCTCGTCTGATATGCTTGAAATAAAGGAAATGCAGTGTTTTGTTTCTATACCTGAAGACGGCCATAATGAAGTAAATAGAGGGTACTGCACGGGTCAGTTATCTGGCGTTTGATACTACCGGTTCAGCGTGCGTCGAATTACCGGTACTCAAGAACCAATTCATTCGCCATTCTGTATGGAGAATAGTGAGTTATCTGGACATATCATTGGAGAAACAAGGTAGGCTACTGACTTTCTAGCTCTTATGCCACGCCACTGCAGTTCAGGCACCGCATTGGTCGATGAGTATGACTCAGGAAAGTGCACGCTACAACAATGCGATACCAACAATACTATTAGTCCAGCAGTATGTATAGCTCAAAGAAGAGAGACACAGGGAATCTGTTAGGACTGACCTTCGGCTCCTCCGGGATGTATTTGGGTTCGGGCCAAAGCACTCATACGCAGAGTGTCTTTGGAGCTATACAGGGAGCTCCCGTATGCCTGCAGATGCTGGGCAGCGATCACCGAGGACAATATATTGCTCCTGTTATGGACGATCGATGAGGTGATAGGATGAGGGATGCACCATATGGCGTACCGTAAAATCCATAAGTGACTTCCGTCTACGGTTTATACTCTGAGTACATATCACACTACAACCGAGCCTTCGCCGCTGATGCCTTTAACTGCTGCTTTAACACCCGCCTCAGAATTTTCCCGCTCGGACTCTTTGGGATATTCTCTACCACATATATGCCTCCTCGCAGCCGCTTATGGTTCGCAACCCTAGCGTTGAACCAGAGATGAATATCTTCAATGACCTTTCCCACTTCCCTCTCGTCAGTCCCCTGCCGCAGCGTAACAAACGCAGTCGGCAACTCTGTCGCCCTTGCGTCCACCCAGACTCCAATAACAGCAGCGTCTACCACATCCGGATGATCGACGAGCTTACCCTCCAGCTCGCTCGGGATGACCTGTAAGCCCTTGTACTTGATCATCTCCTTGATCCGATCCTGGATGGTAATATATCCCTCAGCGTCAATAACCCCAATATCGCCCGTACGAAACCACGAAACTCCATCGTCATCCACTTGGAACGCGCCCCTCGTTGCATCCAAGTTATTATAGTATCCCGGTGTAACATTCGGTCCGCGACACCAGATCTCGCCGGGTTGGCTGGCTCCATCCTTGCCCACGTCCGCGTCGAGCATCGTCTCAGGATCAACGAAACGAAACTCCATATTTGGTACAATACAACCTACCCCGGCCCCCCTCTTGTCCATTCGATCGTTCGGGATCCCAGTTGCGATTGGCGAGGTCTCGGTAAGTCCCCACGACTGCGTGCAGAAGACCTCCGTTCCAAAGATATCCTTAAATCGGGTCTCAAGCGCCGACGAGAGTTCGATTGTCAGCGGTGCGGCGGCGGAGAGAATCCGCCGTACGCTGCGCAGATCGTAATTGCGGATTCGATCATCCTTGACCAGCATGAGTGCGATTGGAGGCACGAGCGCCAGCTCCTGCGGCTTGTATTTCTCAACGCACGAGAGGTACGTGTCAAGATCGAAACGCGGGAGGATCACCACAGGCGTGCCCCACGTTAGACACTGGCACATGTACAAATTCAGCCCATAAATGTGACTGAAAGGGAGGAAGGCAATCGCGGCGATGCGGTCGACCCGCTGGGCTGCGGAGCCCGAGTCGAGGAGTTGGGCGCGCCATTGTTGGAGGTTAGATGTGATATTTCGGTGGGTGGTAATCACGCCTTTCGCTGGCCCGGACGTACCCGAGGAGAAGCAGATGAATGCGATTCGCGACCCGGCTTCGTGAGCAGGGATCTGGCGGAGTGCGGTGGGGGCATAGGTGCTCGCTAACTGCTGGCAGGTGAGTTGGCCGGGTGCAGTTGATTGCCCGTCGAGGACAATGACTTTCTCGATCGAGGTGCCCTTTGCTGCTGCTCTGGCAGTAGAAAGAAGCGACGAGTGGGCTATGATGAATCGTGCCCGACTGGTCTGCAGCTGAGCGTGTAGTTCCGGAGCCGTAAGTGCCGCGCTAGTAGGGGCCACAACGGCCAGGGACCCGATGATAGCGTGGCAGGCAATGGGATAGTCGATCGTATTTGGGCTGAACAGAGCGACGATATCGTGTTCCTTGAGATCGAATTGCTGTTGCAGCCCGTTCGCCAGGGACCGCGTGCGTTGGATGACATCCCCGTACGTGTACTGTTCTCCGCTGAGGGCATTGATATACATGGGTCGGGTCAGGGGGGTATCGAACGGGTTCGAGAAGACCTTGGAGACCAGGTCGACCGACTCGATCTCAAGGTCGGGGAAAGGTGATCGGTAGATTTTCTGGCTCATGTTCCTTTTTGTTTGGGGTACTGAACTGGCGTCTTCAAGCTTCCTCTTTGATTTCCTGAACCAAATATCAAGAGCCACTTCCCGCTATTAGAAGCTAGAGAAGATTGGTCACGATCTGAGAGTGAGCTCCCTGTAACGCAGGTCAAGATAGCAGGCAATATGAGATTGCGTAGGGTTCAATCCTAACACGTGATTGCTGTGTAGATGGAACGTTCGAAAAACGGATGCATTAATTGCGATGCTAGAAATCGATACGGTGGTTGGGCGTTCTTATATACCTTTCCATATTCTAGCTTTGTCTGAACCCCGCCAATGATTGGGTTTCGTTGGACCTGCGAATGATATTATGCCCCTGGGGTTCTAGTGAGATATTCGTGCTCTCAGCAACCCACCCCAAAACCTGCCGACCCGCGGTTTAACCTGCCTACCGGTCCTAGGTATCTAAGTGCCACGATCGTAGTATCATACCCGAATTTGACTTGCACTAATGCATAAGTCTCCACGCCTTTATGATCTGCGCCAGGCATGATGTGACCGTTCCTACCGTGTGAATGGGCTTCTTCTCGATTATTTTCTTTAAGATCCATGCTCCGCAGTGCGTTGCTGGACTGTTCCTGACTGCCCCTGGCTGGTTTTACATTGTCCTCATCTCGCCCCTGGGATCATTGTTCTCGTCCTGCTATGTCCTTGTGAAGGCACCAAGGCACCTCCTGAGTGGGTCATAATAACGGCCATGTATGAACCTTACGTAGTTTGACTTACAACGGCACCATACAGGAAACCAGCTACCGACTGGATAGCCGATTGAGTAAACGCGATATATGTCTAAATCCTGGCTAATGTGAGTGGATCTGGGGTAGAGGCGAGGGTCAGCTCAACGCTCCGCAATGATAGACCCGACGGGGATTTCTGCTTCGGATCGAATTATCGGCAGTTTTGCCAATTAACTTGGGCCGCGGTTCTCGGCGACAATGCTACTGGGCCTAGCTTGAACTAGCCCTCACTGCAGATCCTCACAACTAAATGGTCGGCGACCGGGTATAATATTCTTAGCGTGCTCTCTGCCTTACAGGGCGCGCTCGGTCTCGCTGATACCACCGCGTTAAACGAGGTCATCATAGATTAGGCCAGGGGCACGTAGCGGTGGCAATGTATATCGGATTCTCTCCCAAAGCCAATCCAGGACGTCAAACTCGAAGTCACATAAACATTCTTCACTGTCGAATATGCAGCCAACCCCGTCTCACTTAGCTCCCGGCCAATACCTGCTAGCTTGGTAACTTCATCAAATAGCTTCCTCCCTGCCCCTGCCTTGCATGCTGGGTGACAGTGCTATGATGTTGCCCAAAAATACCCCATCAAGATCAGTACATATTTCTTTAGCCACTTGCTCCCTGGCAGTTTCGCAAATTTTGGAGCAATTTATAAGGAGCCACCCGTGGCCTCGAAACAGACATTGGTCAGGAATTGTTAAAATAGGGACCCCGTTAGAAGCCTTCACTGGGAAGTTCAGGGCTTTGCTCATTCACCTAGATGATGTGAAGAAGTAAAAGTTTCCCTGACCTGTTCACCCGTGCGGGACGAGTAACATTTCCCCTGCCTATTTACATTTACTTTTGGGATCTACAGCTGTATTCACTCCCACTTTCCGCTAGTCAAGGGGATATACAGTGCCGTATTGAATGCAGCACCAGGTCCGCCTTTGTAATAGAGCTAACACCAGCTTTCCATAGAAGTCCTTCAGTCGCAGCATGTACTTCTGCTCATAGTGCCACATACGGCATATTAGAGGAGATAATCCCTTTCTCAACTAACATGAGGAACATTCGCCGCCCACGTCTAAACGAACCCCTCAGCTGGCAAATAGTAAAGAGACCGGTAGCTCTCGACCATGATAAATATTCGAGCAGACAAGTACAGTGGGCCTAGAACTGTGACGCTCCATTTGGACCAGCGGTCTGTCCGGCTCGCCAAAACGCTCTCCAAAAGCACAAGTAGGACGCTGACAGTCGGCGCAATCGCAACTGTAAGTGCTGAGCCGCGCCAGAGAGTTCTTTCCACTGCGCTGGGGAAAGTGCAGGTTCCAGGCGATTAGGTGCAGGCATGAGGATCATCATCCTGTCTACGTGTTTCTTTTGGTACCGATCTTCGAAAACCTGGTGGATGACGCTTTGCGGGATATAGTAGTGCCTCGTTTGAAGGAAGGAGATAGGCGCTGCCTCCGCGATCTGAGAGAATGCTTCGAGCGTGACGACAGCATCAGTGTCAATGTAAAACGGCACACCAGCGTCCTGAGGTTTCGTCCATTCAGACAGGTAGATTATTATCGCACACGACGAGAAGGCCAGTGTGCTGACCTCCAGTGCTGCGAATGGGATGCCCTCCACCGAGCGGACGATAAGCTGGACGAGGAGCCAGAGGACCTGCATGAGTGCAAAGACCCGCACAAGGCAGTCGCTCTTGCTCCGGTCCTTGATCTCGTTCTCTTCGAGATGTGGGAATTGGGAAATGATACCGTGGCCTCTTGCGAGTGCGAGCTGCTTGGAGTCTAGGACCCAGACATTGCCGTGTAGCGGGGCAATATGCTTGCGCTTGTAGTACTCCTTGCTCCCTAGAACCTCATGGGTGTCGGTTCTTGCCGTACTGGCCAGAGCCATGTGTGGTTGGAAGGGCTTCCATGGAATAACACCCAAACCCTGAAGATATCTTGCCTGGCTCTTTTGAAACTCTATAAGGAACTCCGGCACGGGCGTACCTAGATTGCTGTCACAGATGGGCGGCGCTCGGGTCAATGAGTTTAAAACAGGACTAACTGGGACGTGGCAAGCTCGAGCTCTTGTGAACCTGCATTTTTTTTCCGTGATCGGGGCTGCGTACTTGTTTCGGAGAACCGCACCGCTATTCCACCTATGTTAGCTAACACCGTATGGGCGAGCGACCGGGGCACGCCGTCTTCTCTCGCTAGCTCTTTCAAGCGGGGGTTATTGACCCAGGAAGCAAACAGATTTGTAGTGGAAAGACCGACGAGGTACTCGGGGAATGCAAGCATGATGCCCATCCAAACAAGCTTGCGGCTCAGGAGATAAACCTGTTTCCGAAACTGCTGCCGCTTGGACTGTAGTTTGAGGTCGGGAGGCACGGTGAGATGAAGAACAGACCAAGTCGAGAGGATGATGATGCTCGTGCAGCTCCAGACGATGTCCATGGTGGACCGGATTTCAGGGTCTTTCACGAACCCGCTAGGGATGCCTGTGGGAAAGGAGCAATCAGGAGAGAAAGTGACCACTTCCAGCTTTCCCCGCGAATCGGCCCAGGGGCCTGTGGAATGTCTTCTGGCTCTGGGATGATATTAATGTCTTCTGCTGAGCCGCAGTCTTTAGAGCATCCACTAACAGCCGCTCACCGGACCTACGCTATATTGCTTTTGCACCCAGATAGTACGTGTGTCTCTACTATTGGCTGTGGTTTAATGTAGATGTCAGGCTATATCCCTCTGACCGAATGATATAGGGCTCGGCCCCTCCTCTACTGGCCAGATAAAAAAGCAATGGTTGCTTGACAGGGAATAGAACAAAGCATCACCTAAAACATACTATCTAGCCGTCAGAAATGCAAGAAATAAAGATTAAACGCATGTGGCCATCTTCAGGCCGTTATTTCTGGATTGGTATTCTATAAATTCGTCTCCACACCCTGAAAAATGCTATAGGGTATTCTCTTACCTTAGATTCAGGAATAAGCAAAATGAGGGCATACGGGCTTGCTTAACCCTCTTAGGCAAAGCGCGCACAGACCCATGCAAAGGATATGATTGGCGCACGATTGTTGGTGGTCAAATCGCTATGATCATTCCTAGTCTGAAATCGGAAGCGCCAGCCTACATCACCATGCCCGTCCCCTCTCCCCACCACACTCTCTCCCAACCATTAATCAAACCATATGCCATAATCAGCGCCAACAGTTGTGGCAGCCTCTCCGAGTTTCAAGATAACGCGCTGCTGCGCTGTAAAAACGCCTAAGCATGGACTGCATAAGCCAAAACTCCGTCATACAGCGCGCCTTGCTTGCTCTATATGAGTACTCTGTTACCTACAGCACTATCACAGCTGTCTTCGTTTTTGTGTTGTGTCGAAAGCTACTTTACGAATCCAGAAACCATGCGCTGTTTCCAGTCTGGACAACAATTGAAGTCGCCATCGCAAGTTATCTTCTCCGTGGAGATGGCGTCGGTCGACGCGTATTGTGAGTCTCCAGACTGCCTTCTATTTCTAACTAATAATGATATAGCTTGGCAATCCGACGATATGGAGGCTCTCTATTCGGAATCACCTCCACTCACCAGATCCTTGTTGACTTCCCCGGGTTGGACCGCTTCATGGCACGGTCTCTTCACACGCTCAACGCTGAACCCGTCCAGTATACCATCTTCACAAGGGTCTTCGGCGGCGTAGACTCGCCGGAGCTCAGAAGGAAGTTTGGGAATTCATGGAAGGATCTTCTTGCGCCTATTGAGCGGCTTTTTCTCAACGGTGTCTCAGCTGCAGCTGCCGTAGACCGCGCCTGCGTCTTACAGCAAGCCGCATCATTTGTTAGTTTCTCTTCCTCTCCCGCTCAGATGAAACGCTGGGAGCTCTCTGCCGGTATCCGAGTTATTACACCAGCGGAATCCGGGAGCCCGCACAAGGTTGAAGCCAATCTCCAGAGCCTGACACGGGATTTTGGCGCCTGCATGGCGATTCCCCTGCTGTATGGCCGCCAATTCCTCGATAGGAACCCAACCTTACTTGACGATTTCTGGAAATTTGACAATGAGTTGTTTCCATTGTTAATGATTGGTGTTCCCGAGTGGACTCCATTAAGGCTCGTCAAAGACGGCTGCGCGGCTAGGGCACGGATTTTGCGTGAGTTGGAAGCCCTATACCGTCGGATCGACCAGTCCCAGCGTGGCGAGCCCGTGGAGTCAGGAATCGACATGTCTGACGTGAGCAGGGCTCTGTTTGAGCGGAGTCGAGTCTACAAACGCGAGGGATGGTCCTTTCCCGAGCGCGCAGCAGGCGACTTTGCAATCTTCTGGGGCCAAAATGCAAATACACACCCTATGCTTTTCTGGTTCCTAGCCTACATCTATTCAACCCCTGGTCTGCTGGATGTACTTCGAGCGGAAATAGCGCCCTATACCCGCTTCGCCTCTTCTCAGGCTAAGGTTCCAGAAATCACGTCGATCGACTTCCCAGGTTTATCAGCAAATTGTCAATTCCTCAAGGCTTGCCTATACGAGACATACCGCATGGTCAACGAACCAACATCAATCCGCTACGTCGAACGACCGGTCACCCTCACAGATGGCAGCCTCCAACATACTTTAAAGGCAGGAACCTGGGTCTCAGCCGCGCATTCACTCACACAGCATAACGCGTCCATTTTCGATAACCCTGCCGAGTTCCGCCCGGAGAGATTTCTCGAGACTGACCAAGTGTCGGGGAAACGAGTTGCGCGGTACGGCCGGCTGAGACCGTGGGGTGCTGGGGCGGCAATGTGCAAAGGACGCACATTTGCAGAAAAAGAGCTCATCTCGGCCGCTGCGTCAATTGTGTCTCTGTGGGATATTGAGCCCGCATATGGGCAGGTCTGGAAGCTGCCCGGCATGGTTCCCGGAACGGGGGTGAAGAGGCCTGTAAGAGATATCCGGGTGCTGATTTCACGGCGACAGTCTATAGTTGCTTAAAGGCAGCGACATGTCTCTGAGCAGGGTTTAAAACCACGGGAAGCCCCTGAGAGTATAGCTTCTTATAGAGTCTGTGGTGGAGCTACCACCAACAACCCCCGCCGACTCTACTAGTTCTACAACGCAGTTGATATTCAAAGCCACCCATATCGTTAGTCTTCCTAATTCACAAGACTGCTTTATAGTTACATAATCCTCAGGCTCATCTCTGGTCATGTGTCGTGCTCACTGAGTAATAAAAAACAATGCACTCGCCAGCAATATAACAAATGCAGGAGGTCACAGCTAGAGTGGATTGTAAGAAAGATACCCCGCTCTAGTTGACCACTTGACCAAGGATTACAGCTTCCGGCGTACCAGTAAGATTATTTATGGACTGTGAATGGAAGAATTCTTGTGGTAGAAGGGAAATGTTGGGCGTGAAACCCGGGATGCCATCCAAGGCAGAGTCAAAGCCCACGTTGGAGGCTGCACTGTACACTCCTAACTGATAACAGATGCACATGGACCTTGGCATGCAAAATTCCTCTCTCTACTCCAATAGCTAATTGTTATTGCCCAGCTGGTCAGCCACAAAGTCCGCAAGGCTGTAGTTAAGTGCATGTTAGGCAAACATGCATGCGGGGTTGTTCAAGCAAACATCTACCAATGTCCGTACATAACGCTATAATGCCCCACCTACTTCGTATCGGACTTAGAATCCCTAACGAGGTGTCGTTCGTTGAAGCAAAATGGTTGCTCCAGAGCTTATCTGCGCGAACTGGACGTCCGGGAGCACCAACTGTGCGAGGATTGGCACACACGGCTGCAAAGACTGTCGCCTGGTTACTGTACGTGACCTTCTGACGATCAGTGCAAGTCCTCGCTGATATCTTTAGTACTGTAGCCGGGAATGTCAGAAATCGCACTGGAGCCAACATAAGCCCTCCTGCAGGTCGCCTCTGCGGAAAGAAACATGGGAACCTGCATGGATCCTCGAGCATCGGACACCGGCATTCATGGGCGGTGGACTGGGGGATATCTTCGGAACCAAGAAGTTCCTCTGGGGCAATGTTCCTGCCTTGGATGTGTTGCGGCTTGATAAGAATGAAGGTTTTGAATATGACGGGCCCTTGCGTGTTCTCTTTGCAGGTATATATCACACTGCCATAGGGCCATCCTTGACGCACCTAATCAGTTTGTTTCTCTCTAGCTTCGGGTGATCTGCGACACGTTGTTCAGACGATTGCCCAATTGCCAAGCAGTTATAACGGGGCGATTGAGATCACACTAAACGATCGAGACTTCGACATTGTTGGGCGAAATATTATTCTGCTTTTGGTCGCCCTTGTAGTCGACGATATTGACGTTGCAGTGGATTGCATCATCCACCTTTGGTACTCGGCACTCATTCGTGAGTCAGACTTGAGTATATTACAGCAGCAGGTACGTCCGTTGATAGACGACATCTGCATTAAGACCGCCGCGAAGCCTCCGGATACCATTTTAGACGGAACATGGACCTTTGGAAAGCGCTCTCTCAGAGTCGTCCTGGCGAGATCCGAATGGAACCAGCTCTTGCGGCTTCTAGATGTCCCACCTGGTCTCGATGCTCAGCAGGCGCTGACCATTCGCGCCGACGTCACCCTCGCTGAGTCAAGGAAGGACTATCGGGATCGGTATATGTACTGCCTGCCGCCGGCGCACCGTGTTCCGTTCCACAGATTTCGCGAAGACGGCCTTGTTGTGCCGTTTGGGTTTTCTCGCGGCGAATTCCAGGTGCCTAACCCGTAAGTCAAGCACGGCGCCAATAGAGAACTCAGTATGCCCCGAAATACTGATCAGTCTAGGACAATTTACGACAGCAGCACCACGTGGCCGATGTCAGACAATGCGGATCCCAGACACGGCTGGGCCCCCGAGGATATCGAGCACACGTCAACCGGTGCAGCGACCGCTGATATATACGGCAAGCTGTTTTACTACCTTCGCGGAACGATCTCCTCGTTCCTTACGCGCCTACGCAGTATAAGCGTGTCATTCCAGCTTCTTCAAGTAGACGCCACCTTGCTCCCGGACTACCTCGACCCAGACTCGTTCAGTCGTATTGACGTCTCCAATATATCTGACTCTGGGTGGCTCGGTATCCACCGCACGCTGGCATACATGATCCCACTCCTCCAATCTCCATGTGAGAACCCGCACGCGACTCTAATAACCCTCTTCATGAATGCCGTCGAGGAGACAATGACAGATGAAGAAAGGGTTCAGGGGTTAAATCCACAAAGCGTCTCGTCGCGACGACTCCTACGATACTTGCCGCCCAAGCGACGGCCAATATCAAGATACGACCCGGAGCTCGTGAGAGTGAATATGGCAAGAGACCTTGTGATGGATTACAATCCTACTTTTAATAGGTATGCTGCTGCAATAAGGACCATTTTCATTACGTCTTCTTGGTACGCGGTAGCCCGAACCTCTCCATATTGACTAGGCATTCGTCCACAAAATAGGTACACCAACAAACTCGAATTTCAGCAAGCAGCGATCATCCTTGATGCGGCAATGAAAGACTCACACTATTATAGACAAATGGCCATACAGGCTGAGACTGCGGCCTGGACAGCCGGGCGCTCAGGAAGAGTTCGACCGTTACCTTGGCAGCGGACTTTCCACTCAGGAGCGCTATGTAGAGTGGAGGCGAACATGTTAGACCGTATAATCCTAGGCCGCAGTGTATGTTGAGTGCCTCGAGGTGGGACAATTCTGTGTCGTGGCTGCTATCCTGGGTTCAATATGGCGTCGGCTTGCCTTTTCTTCCTTGTTTGATATACGTTTCTTGATATGTTTGCCCATTATCAATAACACACGTAAGCAATGGCCACAGTCGGCCTAATCCTACCAGATTTGGCCACAGATACCTAGTAAGTAGGCCCTAATCAGCGGCAGTTTCTGCCATCCAAGATTAGATCAATGTTCAATTCAGAGAGCGCGCCAAAAATAACACTGTCCGTCCCATAAAAACCACCCACGAGACCACGTAATAAGCGCCCAGGACACTCGACACTATTGTCCGGCTGACACTCGTTGACCTAATGCATCGCCCTCGTGTCTGTCGGTTTTTGAGATGGTGACAGAATTCGCGTACACATGGTCGGCGAATTCCAGCTTAGCGGCAGGGCACATTTAGAAAACGCCCGCGTTCCGAACGAGATGTCCAATCGGTGGTGCAGAGATTGCCTCAACACCTTTCCAGGGCTGTACACGGTCTTAGGGCTCATACTCTGGCTCTTCAATTATATATTAAAGCGCAACGTCTGAGTACAGGGAGCTGGACTCGACTAGATTCGTGGGGGAGCATCATTTGTAGTCTTTCCATGCCGCACAGGATATTACAACAGAGAAATCACCATATTATACATCAAGGTACCAGATAATACTAACAGTCAGTGCATAGCGAGGGTCTAAACGTGCAATCCTGGAATGTATGGCATATACAGGGTAAAGAGAGGAAGAATGGCGGGCTCATTTACTTGATATTGGCTAAGGACATGTGCTTGGCATGCCGATGAGCACCCAAATATCTCATCTAGGACTACCTCAGGCAGCAAACAAAAAAAATGGCCATAAAAACATTGGAAGGGCTGCCCGATAGAGCACTCGTGGTTTCCCTAGCGGCCTGAATATCTGACTACATTGACATCTTAGTTATTACAAGAAGGCGTAGTCTAGTTTTAAACTGGTTGACGGAAGGATAGCGTTGATAATGGCTGAGAATATCATAGATTAATCACTACTGCATTGGAAGAGGGCATCCAGAAGCCAGGAAAGGACCCCAGGAAAAGACCTGAAGTCGTGCGCCTGCTCAAAGCAGTAGTTTAATTTGGAGGGTGGAATACGCATTTTGACTCAGCACTTGTTATGTATTTTTATATTAAAAGTGAGTTAGCGCTCTATAATCCTCCAATATTATATCTGAATCGTCTGTAAACTCTTGTCTCAATAGAATGGAAAAGAAAAGGAAAAGAAGAGAACGTATATATACTGTGCGAAGATTTATCGCAATCAAGCAATTTGAGAACAGAAAGACGTTTGAGTGGGATAGATAGAACTTGTCTGTCAAGGTGCGGGCTCAGGAATATATTCAGAACAGGGTAACGGAGTAGATACAACAGGCAGGCTACGGAGTCAGGCTATCAACAGGTACACACACGAGACAGGACGTAGCTCGAGGTTCCGATTTGATACGGAAATACAAGGTCACGTGATCTCTGGTGGCTGTCGGGGCATACTGCCCTTCAGTACCGCCTGCCCCTGGGGTTCGACCTCAATTAGTCATTATTTAGTAAGCTAGTTGTTTAGATAGGCAGGCCATTCCGGCCACCCAATGAGAGAACCATCCATCTC
>JAAXYA010000158.1:0-29636 GCA_013305525.1 Aspergillus quadrilineatus
AATTTGAAAATGTTGATGTTTTTTGCGCATGACGCGTTAACGCGATTTTGTACGGAGACTTTCGCACGTGACTGTATGTATAGCTGCCGCCGCTATAGTGCTACGTTCGCACGTGCAGCATTCTCGTCGATAGTTGGTCAGTGGCGGATAAGGGAAGAAAAAAAAAGTACAATGAGAAAGATCCGGAATTCAAAAGACGTTTGAGATCCTTAGGTTATCGGCACCCTCGTAACGAGTCCCTCGATTTTCCATCTAGCGTCGCTCTCTCCTTCCATGTCTGCGCTCATGTATCTCCCGTCTTACATTCCAGAGTCCGTAGCCAACGGTAGCTAGAACATGCCAGCCTCAAACACCACACATTCCGGACACTTCCATCTGCCAGACTCCGATGGGGCGATCATCTTGATGTTGGGTGCGGTGGTCTTTTTGACTTTCGCCCTTGGTATGATGTCCCAGGTAGGTTACGTCCAGAAAATGGCGGAGCACGTAAGCTAAGGGACACTCCCTCGACAGCTCTGCGAAGTTCCGATCCTCTTCTTCATCCGAAGAAAGCAATACTGGTACGAGGAAGACGACGATCTCGATCTCGAGCAAGGCCTCGGCCAGACCGCGCTCAACCATAGAATGTCCGACTTCGAGGCTGACACCGGCGCCGGCCGCCGAACCCAACCGCGAGTCCTTGATCGAGGATCGCAGCGTGCACAGCAACCTGAATCTGGACATTCATCACGACCAATGACTCGTTACGGGAGCATCCAGCAACACATGATAGACGTGAACGGGGTCCGAAAGCTAGTCCTAGTCGTTGATATCGATAAATACGGCCGTGGTTCCAGCGAGGCTTCTCCAGACGAATATGCGGAGTGGTTTGAGCGATGGCGGTGGCAACAACAGCGGGAGGCTGAAATGGCGGTTTCTGAAGAGCCCCTGGACGAGAGCGCACCGTTATTAGGCCCTTGGCCGTGAAAACACGCGGCAGCTGATGAAGCATCTCCATAAAGCCCGTCCTCTTTAGCGCAGCGTCAACGAGACGTCCAGCAGCTGGCCAGGGAAAGGCTTCTGTCTGCCTCGGCGTGCTGCTCAGATCCGCTGTGCCCTAGACCATTGCCTAGAGCAAAGGCGTCATCCAGAGACAATACTGAGCTACCGCTAGTCCCGGCCCCGAGCGGATGGGTGAATTTGAGCCTCTGAGATCGATAAACCATATCGAGTCACGCTGGAGACGAACACTCCCGTTCATGAGCATGGGAAAAAGGTCACGCCCTGGACCAAGCTTCGAGTCCCTGTCTGTGCTGCAGATGATCCAAAGAGATTCCTGCACCTCCGCCATTTCCAAGCAAGTCGACAAGGTCAAGATATAGACGAGTACAAAGATTCGCAGGAACACCCTGGAACAAGTATTTGGTTGCGAGGATCCATTCTATAGTGCCTCCAGTCAATTAGGAACGGCTCGAGATCCAAGATTGTCTCCTGTCGAAACTCATTTGTTCACATTGAGGAATTGCTGAGTTGGGACTTGGTCTAATATTTTCTTTCCAAGTATGTATGGGCATAATAGCGGTTCAATATGTATGCAGATACTGAGTCCGACCAACCAACCGTAGTGATCTCACGTGAGTTTTGGGATCTCGGAGGGTCCTTGGGAGCATACCCCACATAAAATCATGTGACCATGACATAAGACGACTCGGGCTCGGATCACATGAACGAAGCTAACCGTTTGGGGAAGACAAAGAAACCCGTGACTCGGGCACGACGACCCCAGAGGGAGAACGCGTATGATCAAAGGTGCTAAGAAAGCAAATAATAGTAACACTCGATAATCGTAAGTGAAGCGTGAGAGCTCGGCATGTGAAGCCGTGACATTTGCCATTTTTCTCTGTAGCGACTAGCGCGTGGGTACAAAACCACCGAGCTTGGGTCAGCAAGATACCTCGGTTCAAGCAACTCAGCTTGCCGAGCACGGCGACCGTCACCACTTCTCCCCAGATTGTTCTCCTGCCCACGACTCCCCAGACCACTCTTCATCCTCCCCATTCCTTCTTAAAGCACTATATCTCTGTTTGTTTCCTCTTCTTCGTCTATTCTCAACCTCCACCTCCACTTGCATCCTCCATCCACGCTTTTCCCCTCATTCTCTCTCTTTCAACATGTCCGAGCTGCGCTTTGACAACCAGACCGTCGTCGTGACGGGAGCTGGCGGTGGTTTGGGTAAGGCATATGCTCTATTCTTCGCCTCAAGAGGTGCAAATGTCGTGGTCAACGACCTGGGCGGCTCCCACCAGGGCGAAGGCAAGTCAAACAAGGTGAGCCCATCACATGCAATTATTACTCTCCAGTATGTTCCCAGTGCTGACCCGCGTTCTGTGGTAGGCTGCCGATGTGGTTGTCGACGAAATCAGAGCTGCTGGCGGCAAGGCTGTAGCAAACTACGACAGCGTCGAGAACGGCGATGCGATTATCGACACAGCCATTAAGAACTTCGGCCGAGTGGATGTCCTCATCAACAACGCCGGTATCCTGCGGGATGTCAGCTTCAAGAACATGAAGGATCAAGACTGGGATCTCATCAACAAAGTCCACACATACGGTGCATACAAGGTAGGAACTGGTTCTTCGGCTTTCGGAATGAGAGGCTGATTTCGCAGTGCGCGAGAGCCGCGTGGCCGCATTTCCGGAAACAAAAGTATGGCCGTATCATTAACACCGCCTCTGCTGCTGGTCTGTTCGGTAACTTCGGACAGGCTAACTATGCTGGTATGTCTCACTCCGACGCAAAAGCGAATAAGCTAACAAATCAGCTGCCAAACTCGGCCAGGTCGGTTTCACCGAGACCCTTGCAAAGGAGGGCGCCAAGTACAACATTATTGCCAACGTCATTGCCCCTATTGGTATGTTAGCGTGTTGATACTCACGGGCACTGCTAACCTCAACAGCCGCGAGTCGTATGACAGCCACCGTCATGCCCCCTGAGGTTTTGGAACTCCTCAAGCCCGAATGGGTTGTTCCCGTCGTCGCCGTTCTGGTCCACTCATCCAACACCACCGAGTCTGGTTCGATCTTCGAGATTGGAGGCGGCCATGTGGCCAAGCTCCGCTGGGAGCGTTCCAAGGGTGCTCTGCTGAAGACCGATGCTTCACTGACCCCTGGCGCCATCGCCAGAAAGTGGAACGAGGTCAATGACTTCTCCAAGCCCGACTACCCCACTGGACCCGCCGACTTTATGGGACTGTTGGAGGAGGGTCTGAAGTTGCCTCCTGCCCCGTCGGGCCCCGAGCCAGAGTTCAAGGGCAAGGTTGCTCTAGTCACTGGAGGTGGTAACGGGTATGTTTTTTGAAACCTAGGGTATGCTCAAGCTAACTTTCTCAGTCTTGGCCGTGCCTACTGCCTTCTGTTCGGCAGACTCGGTGCGAAGGTTGTGGTTAACGATCTGGTTGACCCTGAGCCTGTTGTTCAGGAAATCAAGAAAGCTGGCGGAGAAGCTGTAGGAAACAAGGCTTCATGCGAAGATGGTGCCGCTGTTGTCAAGACCGCCATTGACACCTACGGACGTATTGACATCCTGGTCAACAACGCCGGTATTCTGCGTGACAAGGCATTCACCAACATGAACGATGATCTGTGGAACCCTGTGGTCAACATCCACCTCCGCGGAACCTACAAGGTCACCCAGGCCGCCTGGCCTCACATGCTTAAGCAGAAGTATGGTCGCATTGTCAACACTGCCAGCACCAGCGGTATCTACGGCAACTTCGGACAGGCCAACTATGCTGCAGCGGTATGTTCTCTGAAGTCATCTATCGTACATCAGCTAATCTATGTTATAGAAACTTGGTATTCTCGGATTCTCCCGTGCTCTGGCGATTGAGGGCGCCAAGTACAACATCAAGGTGAACACCATCGCCCCGAACGCTGGTACCAATATGACTCGGACGATCATGCCCGAGGAGATGGTCCAGGCATTCAAGCCCGACTACGTTGCTCCTCTGGTGGTTCTGCTCTGCTCCGATATGACTCCAGAGCCGTACTCTACCAAGGGCCTGTTCGAGTGTGGTAGCGGTTGGTTCGGTAGCACCCGCTGGCAGCGCAGCGGTGGCCACGGGTTCCCTGTTGATGTCAAGTTGACCCCCGAGGCTGTTGCCAAGGAGCTCGCGAAGATTGTCAACTTTGACGATGGCCGTGCAGACCACCCTGAGGACATCCAGGCCGCTAACGAGAAGGTCATGTCCAACTTCAGCAACCGCAGCGGCGGTGAGAGTGGTGGCAGCGGCAACGAGATCCTGAGCGCGATCGAGGCGGCCAAGAAGGCGTCTACTGACGGAACCTCCTTCGACTACACTGACCGCGATGTCATCCTTTACAACCTCAGCTTGGGCGCCAAGCGCACTGATCTCCCTCTTGTCTACGAGAACAACGAGCACTTCCAGGCCCTCCCCACATTTGCTGTCATTCCCTGGTTCAACACCGCCACCCCCTGGGACATGAACGACATTGTCAAGAACTTTTCTCCCATGATGCTCCTCCACGGAGAGCAGTACATGGAGATTCGCAAGTTCCCCATTCCCACCGAGGCCAAGACCAAGACCTACCCCAAGCTCATTGATGTCATCGACAAAGGCGCCGCCGCGCTCGTCGTCGCTGGCTACACCACCAAGGACGTCGCCACCGGCGAAGACCTCTTCTACAACGAATCCACCGTCTTCATCCGCGGTAGCGGTGGCTTTGGCGGCTCTCCCAAGCCCACTGCTCCCCGCCCCAAGGCCGCTGTCGCCGCCTACAAACCTCCCAAGCGCAAGGCTGACGTTGTCGTCGAGGAGAAGACCTCTGAAGACCAGGCCGCGCTGTACCGCCTGAACGGCGACCGCAACCCGCTCCACATCGACCCCGAGTTCAGCAAGGTCGGCGGCTTCAAAATCCCCATCCTGCACGGCCTCTGCTCGCTCGGTGTCTCGGGCAAGCACGTTTTCCAGAAGTTTGGCCCCATCAAGAACTTGAAGGTTCGCTTTGCTGGTGTTGTTCTGCCCGGCCAGACTCTCAGGACGGAGATGTGGAAGGAGGGCAACACTGTCCTCTTCCAGACTACCGTTGTTGAGACGGGCAAGCCTGCTATCTCAGGTGCTGGTGCGGAGCTGCTGGAGGGTGCCAAGGCTAAATTGTAAACTATGGATGTCTATGCTTATGGTTCTAAATTGTACATAAATGAGTAGCAATTTCTTCGTTCAATTTTTCCATCGTAGCGCGATCACCATCGTGATACTAGTTCGTGGCTCAAGCTGCTCTGTACTAGCTTGTCCTTTTCTATCGAGTCTATGCTAATCCAAACACATTCTATCAGCAACAACCATCTCGAGTCCTTCAGATTGACAAGTAAAGGCTTTCCTGTCTGAGCTCAAACCACGCACGTCATGGATCTCTACTCGCGCCTCCCCTCGTCATTGCTATCAACGTGAACATCCCCACCCCTCTTTTCCGCATCCCCCTTCATCCCTTTTTCCAATTCCACCCTTCTTCTCCCCTCCTCCTTAAGCTTCTCATCATCTCCTTTCTCCAATCCAACCTGCCTCATAAGCGCGAACGCGATACCAAATGCCAACGCCGCAAGCGCAGCCCCAATAATGAAAATTATCCGGAAACCGCGCTTGTAGGCTGGTATCAGGAGACTCCGAATATGTGTGGCTTCAGTCTCGGGAAGAGTAGAGATATAGGCAGTTGGGCTTGCGAGGAAGGACTTCTGCTCGGAAGGAGAGAGATGGACTGACGATAGGGAGCTTAGGATGAGATTGTTTATGATTGTCTGGGCTATTGCGAGACCGAGTGTTCCCCCCAGATTTCGGACGAAGCTGTGGGTGCAACGATTCTCAGTGATTAGCTCTTGACTGGACTAGGCGCAAACAGTAGAGGAGCGGAAGGAGGGAGGAAATACTTTCTGAAAGAGGTAACGACAGCCATATCGCGTCTCTCGACACCGGCTTGAATGGCTATAAGGGCCCTGGCACACGGGATCCGTTAGCATCGACGCTGAATTATACAGATTGATTGAGCATACGGCTGCAATGTATTCCCAACGCCCACACCCGTCAAGATCCCATACCCGATCTGCTTTCCTACGCCCGAGTGCTCATCTAATGTGGAAAACAGACCAAGTCCCACAGCCCAGATCATCCATCCGAAGAGGATGCACTCTCTGTACCGCCCGATCCAGTGAACGACGAGACCAGAGAGGGTGCTGCTTGCAGCTGTTTCGTTTATCAGTATTCGCATCATAGATTCTGTATAGACGAGGCGGGCGGAATGGAAAGGACGTACTCTGCATCAAAGTAATCGGCAGAAGCATAGCGCCTGCCCTGACAGCGCTATATCCAAAGACCAGCTGGTAAAAGCTCGGGATGTAGTACACCTGCACGAGGAAGTTCCACCCGTTGATGAACATGGTCAGACAGGCGCCGTTCACGATACCCGATTTGAAGATGTGTACTGGAACGAGCGGGTACGTTGCGCCCTTCCACTGCCATAACATGAAGAGAACGCAGACGGCAAAACCGACGACAATGGTCGCAATGACATGCGACGATTGCCACGGATACTCTCCACCACCCCAGGTCAGGCCGAGCAGTAGCACCGCCGTACCGGCGAGCGCCAGTCCGCCGCCAACAAAGTCTATCGCTTTGAGCTTGACTCTCCAATCACCCTGGACTTTGCGCAGAGGCATGAAGAAGAACACGGACAGGGTCGTGATGGCTGTCAGCGGGAGATTCAGGCGGAAAATCCAGCGCCAGCCGTCGACTGAGACTGAAGAGAGCGCGCCGCCGATGACGGGTCCAATACCGTTTGCAATGGCGACGACCGCACCAAGGATCCCTTGGTATTTCCCTCGTTCTCGAAGAGGCACGACATCACTTACAATCATCTGCGCGACCGTCATCAGGCCTCCGCCACCGACGCCAGTGAAGGCGCGGAAGACGATGAGCTGGGTTCCAGATTGGGCTAGAGACGACGCGAGAGAGCCGATGAAGAAGATCGCCAGTCCGACAAAGAGGACCGATTTACGAGACCAGATATCCGACAGACGGCCATAGAGGAGCTGGAAGCAGGTTGATGTTCTGCCCGGGTGAGCATGGTAGTGAGTACATATTCGCCAAATGTTTACAAATGTCCACGAGATTGGGACACGAGATAAAGAGGGAGAGGGAGGCGTACACAAAATACCCGCCTGATATCCAGGCGGCCTTGTCACTGGCGTGCAAGGCGTTGCCAATAATGGACAAACTGGCCGCTAGGGTGGTCTGGTCCATTAGGGCTATGAGGTCGACGGTTGAGCAGGCGAGGAATATCTGGCAGCCGCGTTAACCTGCATTGCCTGAGAACAGTGGGGTATCAGCATAGATTACGGTGATGATTGTCCTTTTTGGGACATAATTAGTCTGCTCATTGAAGACATGATGCGAAGGGGCTGGAGAAGAGGCCGTAACTGAGACGGTGCTAGGGTCGTTGGGCTCCTGGCGCGCTGGAGCAGTCATCTTGCCGACACTGGTCTCTCCCTGCAAGCTGAGAGGAGACGGAATATAAACCAGACCAGGCGGGACACGGGACCTATCTGTATACTGTATACTGTATACCATACTACTTATTAGCTAATGATTAGGGGTCCATCCGGCAGTCCGGGTCTGCCCTCCAGGTCCTCGCCCTTGGCACGGCTCGGGATCGACAGCAAAAAATGTGCTCAAAAGGCCTCAAGGTCCTCATCGACGTCGCAATGAGTACTTTCTAGTCAGTTTCTGTCAATTTCTGTCATAATTCCTGTCAATCAAGGACCTTGCGTCTCCCGATCTTCCACGGACCCTGCGGACTGAGTTTCGAGAATCTGCCAGGCCAGCGTGATTCCGTTGGCTGGCCAAGGTCATGAATTCTGGCAGGAAGCCCCATCATGCCAGGCTATTGGCCGTCGAGCCGGCAGAACGTACGTATTCTCGTTTCTCAAGACATTGGTGGGCCTGCCCTGCCTGGAATTTGCCGTGAAGAAAGTGGTCAACAGGGCTGGGAGGGACAACAGGGAGGGGCTGGCCTGGATGGACGTGGGGGGTCTGCACGGGAGTCTCCTATATATGACCTGACCATGTCCCTCGTGGTTGACTTTCTGTCCTGCTTGTCAAGGCAGCTCCTGCAGCAGTGGACCATGGCTAACTTGAACGGGCTTAACGTCTATTTCGGTCAAGACTCTCTGAAGAAATACTTCAATCCTGACGAGCAGCCCCCTTTGCCGCTGGTTGAGCTACCCGAGTATCTCAACCCTTACTATCAAGATGGCGTACGCATCTATGCAAAGATGATGACGATGCATCCTGCCAATAACGTCAAGGCGATGCCTGGTACGCGTTCTTCCTTACTAGAAACTAAATGGGATGCCTAACCTTTTGCTACTGTCAAGCAATGAACATGCTCGAATCCAACGTCGTTCCCGGCAAGACCAAGACTATCATCGAGTACAGTTCAGGCTCGACTGTGATTTCGATGTCGATGATCGCCCGGGTCATGCACGGTATCGACGATACGCGCGCCTACCTCAGCAATAAGACCAGCGACGCTAAACTCAAGCTGATGCAGTTTTTCGGGCTGAATATCAGTCTCTTTGGCGGGCCGTCGCAGCCAGAACCCTACGACGAGCGCGGCGGGATCCAGAGCGCACGACGAATGGCTACAGAGTCCGACGAGATCCTGAATCCTAACCAGTACGAAAACGACAAGAACTGGCAGAGCCATATCCGCTGGACCGGCCCGCAGATCTTCAAGCAGCTGCCCGAGATCACTGTTCTCTGTGCTGGCATGGGGACATCAGGGACCATGACCGGGCTGGGGACGTACTTCAAACAGGTCAAGCCGACTGTGCTGCGGCTGGGAGTCTGCACGGCGCCCGGGGACCGGGTTCCCGGTCCCCGGTCGTTTGCGCTCATGAAGCCGGTCGAGTTTCCTTGGAAGGAGGCGGTCGATGTGATCGAGGAGGTGAATTCGTACGACTCGTTCTCGCTGTCGCTGGACCTCTGTCGCGAGGGCATCGTCTGTGGACCCAGTTCAGGCTTCAATCTGCAGGGTCTCTTCCAGATGCTCGAGAAGCGGAAGAAAGAAGGCACGCTGTCTGAACTGGCTGGACCAGACGGTGTGACGCACTGCGTCTTCCTCTGCTGCGATCTCCCGTATCAATATATTGGCGAGTACTTCAGCCGTCTTGGAGAAGACAAGTTCCACGAGATCAAGAACGAGGTCCGCCCTGCCCTCTTCCTTCTCCTTGCCTTCTTTCTCTATGCTCGTACTGACATACCTAGAACCTGGCCCGAGTCGACCTCTACCGCTACGACGAAAGCTGGGAGCGGAGCCCGATCGTCCTGTTCACACACTTTTACTCCTCTCCGACCTCGCACAACCTCATGGACAATCTCACCCTCCGCCCCAACACCTGCGTCCTCGACATCCGCACCGCACCTGATTTTGCGCAATGGCACCTTCCCGGATCTGTTAATTACCCTCTCAAGTCCCTTACGAGTCACACCCCAAAACCCTTCTCGAACCCGGCCGTGCTGGAGGCGCAATGGCTGGAACTCGAGTCACTGCTGAACAAGGAAAGCGTTCTAGCTAAGCTCGGCAACCAGCATGTCCTGGTCATTTGCTACCATGGCGACACCGCCCGCGTTGCGACCAGCGTGCTAAGGGCACAGGGCATCCAGGCTGATAGCCTGAGAGGGGGCTATCAGGCGCTGAGGGACCAGGGGCTCTGGGGAGACGGCGGCGTGGAAGAGATCGCGAACCGAAGCGGGACTGGAGAGAAATTACCTCCAGCAGTGTCGGTTGCACCGATCGAGCTGACGCACTGATTGAAACGTTTATGAATGAATTTTCTGAATCTTTGTGGTGATGGTGATGTTGATCCAGGCCTGAGAGCGCACGCTTCCGGATGCGGTCGGGAGCATCAACTCCACCAACGATGTCTCTTACAACCTGAGATGATTAATGATCTGTTCCATACCCAATCAAATTAGATGAGTACAGGATTTCTGTGTCTTCGCGTCCAGCCGTAGGCTGTCAGTCCCTTGGCGAACATTACCTTCGTACGTAAGCACCCAAAACCAACCGGCTGTTTATCCCCAGACCGGGATTTCTGCATCCCCATCAACATCAGACCGTCACTGGCCCGCTAAATATCGGCGTTATACCTCTTAAAGCAGCAAGCTGCAACCCTTCGCTCCAGTCATTGTCATCTGCACCTGCAAACAACACATTAGTGGGTAACGCTAGCGAAAATGTGCTCAATCGTTCTCACTCCGTTGTCGCTCCATCACACCCGCACCAATCAGCGGCGCTTCCACCAGTCCAGACCCTACCTTTTACTTACCAGTCCTGGATCCGGCGAAGCTTCGTCGTTTCCTGCTAAATGACTGCCAGAGTGTGGTGTGAGCGGGTTTGATTACGTTCAGGCAGTCTCTTATAAGCCGTCTGTCTGTGCTCTGATCGACATGTCGCCCAGCGCTGTCAAGTCTTACCAGGCACGATTCTTCAGGCTGTCAGCCGATCCAGGCCGGCCAAAATGAACCACATGAAGATAGCCAGACATGGCTCCATGCATATGGACATGGAAGCCCATTCCGGGCTGCCCTGGCTTGATAGCCCCGTCATGCTGCATTCGTCCCGGGCGGATACGTGCAAGTTGACGCCTGAGCAGTGCGCTTACCGACGGGGCCATTGGCGGTATTGGTACGCAGTATCAAGTATACAAACCGGGTGATAGATGACGCTAAGAAGTCCGTTCAGGTATGAAGCAGACCATGTCTACGCCCTCAATACCGTCTACTTCCTCTGCGCTACGGTATTCGTGTTTGCCGTCGCTCATTTCGCGTCGAGATATGCGCCCGCGCGAGTACGGCGCAGCTCGCTTTGGCAGAAGGGAACCGCCGCCGGGCGGTTTCTCTCCTATAGGGGATTTCGGATCCCTGGGCTGGGATACTGGGCTGGCAGTGCAGGCGTTGCTGCGCTGATTGCGGTGGGGGCTGTTTTCTTCTTTGGTACGTCGTCACCATCTACTGCTTCACCAAGTCACTCGCTTCACCAAAACAGGGACAATTACAGAGATACTGACCGCGGTAGCGATGACTCTCGGTCCTCGACCATACTACTGGCCAAACACCGATACGGTCAATTTCGGAGGCAGCCCGCCTATTGCGACCAGGACGGGGTGGATGGCTGTTGCGTTGTTGCCGTTTGTATTGTACGTCCTCACCCATCTTTGCCGGGCATTAAACGCGCCTGCTTACCAATGATGGCAGAGTCCTTGGGACCAAAGCGAATCTAGTTTCAGCTCTGACTGGCGTACCGCACGAGCGGCTTCAAATCTTCCACCACTGGACCAGCTACGCTATGTTCGTGCTGGCACTCGTGCATACCTTCCCGTTCATCGTGTACAATATCTCCAAGGGCCAAATGGTCTCTGAGTGGAAGAGCAGTGTTGTCTACTGGACGGGTGTAGTTGCGCTGGTTGCGCAGGCTTATTTGACATTCATGTCGCTGCCAAGTATACGGTGTGTGCTCTTCCGCCGGCTACGCTATCCATGTCAGAAAGAGATAATATACTAAGAGAGACAGAAACCGTTACTACGAGTTCTTCAAAGCAACGCACTTCCTCATCGCGCTGCTATTCATCCTGTTCTTCTTCTTCCACTGCGATTTCCGGTTAACCTCTTGGTACGCACCTCCCGTCCTTTTGTTGGGACCAAGCCTAACCAAAGCAGGGACTATTTCATCGCCGCCGGCTCTTTGTATATATTCTCCCTGCTCACCTCCCTAGTCCGCACCCACCTCATCAACGGCCGACACACCGCGACCCTTACCATCCTCCCCTGCGGCCTATTGCAATTGAGAATCCCCACAATCCTCTTCTGGAAACCGGGGCAGCACGTCTTCATCCGCTTCACGGGTATTCAGAGCGTAGGACTTCACAGTCTCACCTCCCACCCATTCACCATCTGCTCGACGGCGCACGATATCCAGTTATTGAAGAGAGCGAATGAGATGGTCTTCTACGTTAAACCAAAGAAAGGAATCACTGGCCGTCTTGCCAAACTTGCGTCCAAGAAGCCGGGGTTCACCCAGACGGTGCTGCTCGAAGGGCCGTATGGCGGGATCGGGCTCGGCGCACTGGAACGGTCAGAGAGTGTTCTTATCATCTCAGGCGGATCCGGCGGTGGCTTCTCGCTTGGGATTCTCGAGGCTGCTCTAAAAACCTTCACGGAATCAGGCTGTGGATGCGGAGCTGAAAAGGGTGAAAGGAGGAGGATCCAGGTGGTCTTTGCATGTCAGCGTCCAGATGTAGCAGCTTGGTACAGGGACGAGATTGAGTTGTTGCTGGATCTTTATGGCGTCAAAGGCTCTAATTATGACCTTGACATCGATGTCTTTATCCACGTTACTTCGTCAATGCCATCGTTAAGGCAGGACCCCGAAACCGACATCGAGAAGACCCTTGAGCCCCTCCCACCATCCGGCCCAGCAGAAGAACCCGCACAAACAGAAAACAAGACATCAACAGCAGATGACGCGATCAACCCAGTTAGATCAGCCTCAACCTCTTCCTCCTCACACAAAATCCCCGTCTCACGTGTGCCCCGCACATTCTCACAAGGGCGTCCGAAGCTCCCTTCGATAGTTGCCAGCACGACCAACACCGGAAAGCACGTCGCTATCTACGTATGTGGTCCTGCTTCCATGTTACATGATGTGCGGAATGCAGCGGCTGCAGCACAAGAAGGAATTCTGACCGGTAAGACGGGCGGCCAGGTGTACTTGCATTCGGAGAGTTTCTCGTAAGTCTTCCTTTCTTTCCATTATGGTTCATCATTGATCATTTGATACGGCGTGTGGCTCTGGGATTGGCTAATTGATTTTTTAGGTGGTGACGACGAGAAGTGGTGGAGCAGTACTGGTGTTGAGTCAGTCTGCCGAGATCTTAGGGCTAGTTGACGGTCGTGCGAATATGCAGTATATAGCTAAGAATTGCGTCCTTGGATGAATTTTGTAAGAAATACATGGTAATCACTATAATGCGAAGACATATAGGAGATTAAGAGACTAGGTACAAACAAAAACATTATTTTATTGATCTTTCTTTTCCGTTTTCCCGCAGTTTCCCTCCTCTTCCTCTTCTAGTCTCCCTTTTCTCACATTTCTTCAAGGGATATTATAAGGATATTAGTGTTATGGGCTCCTCGTATGAGGTATCCTCTTCTGGGGCCTCGGCCAATCAGACGCCTCGTACAAGCGGATGCTTGCTTACACGGTCACTATTTCTACCCCCACACACCAGATATATCTTTCTCTTCCTTAACAAACCCTTCTGTATACAATTAGCTTTGCTAAAGAGATCACTAATCCCCTTCTCTTCTGCTGATTAAGTAGCAGAGTTATAAGATTCTTAGTCTAAGCATAATTAGCAAGATTACTTTAAACTTATTATATAGCTTACCTCCTATTTAAACTGTTTGCTTTCCACGGCTTGAAATTGGACACTGGTAGTAGGTTGGGTTTCTCCAGTAACGGAGACTTCCGGCCAGGTTTGGGGTGTGCCCGTCCCGCTATGAGTTACCTCACCTGTACCTCTAGATTCCAGCTTTCTTAACCAATTTTGGATTGCGGAACGGAACTGCGGAGTTTGAACTGAGGAAGTTAGATATGGCGTCTATCCTGCGAACCCTAAGGAACAACATCCGGCGAACGCGACTGTCTTCCAGAGACCGCTCTAGTGTTGCGCATATCGTCCCCAGAGGAAGCCCGATCGAAGAAGAAACCTTACCACATTACAAAGCATCGCATTACTATCCGGTAAGGATTGGCGATGTGTATCACACCAGATACGAAGTCGCGGGAAAGCTTGGGTATGGGGCATATTCAACCAGCTGGCTCTGCCGGGATCTCCAGTGCGTCACCCCAGTCTAATCGATTCTAAGAAGAGTTTTGACAAGATGTGGACCAGAGCCCAGAAATACGCGGTAATGAAGGTATCAGTCTCTTTGCCAGACTATCCCACTGCGACGGATCGCGAGTTGAGAGTCTATGAACACCTAGCAACACTTGACTCTTCGCATCCGGGCCAGTCCTTAATCCGCGTGCTCTATGATTCATTCGACCTCCAGGGTCCTGGAGGCAGCACGAATCGTTGCCTTGTACTGCAGCCGATGACTATGACACTCCTCGAGATGATGAGAATGAACCCGCGGCCGTTCGACCTGCCTCTACTGAAACTGACCGTCAAGCGGCTTTTACTGGCGCTTGATTTTTTACACGCGGAGGTCGAGGTGATTCATACCGGTAGGAGGCACGCTACTTAAGTGATGAATCCAGGACTGATTCCGCTAGATCTGAAGACCGATAATTTGATGCTCAGCCTAGAGGATACCTCCATGCTGGCGGATTTTGCAACCGCGGAGTCCGAAAATCCCAGTCCTCGGAAGGTGATTGACGAGTCACATATTATTTATTGCAGTCGAAGGTTTCGAAGACCTACTGGAGGCAGGAACTACGGCCTTCCTGTCCTATGCGACTTTGGTGAGGCAAGAATAGGCAAGACGCAGGAGTCGGGGCCTTTCGTCCAACCGCACATATATCGAGCGCCGGAAGTCATCTTCGAAATGCCCTGGGGAAGCGCTATCGATATTTGGAACCTTGCTGGCCTTGTAAGTCAGATGCTATGAGCGTTCGTGCAGCTGTCTGTTTAGCTGATAATCAATAAGATCTGGGATCTGTTCGAAGGACGGCATCTATTTGGAGATATATTCGACTCCAGCGGTGGCCATGACCCATTTAAGCATCTGGCGCTTATGGTAGCCTTGATTGGACCTCCGTCTACTGAATTCGTGCGGCGTAGCGAGACAACAGAGCAGTGCTTTGACTTGAGCGGTTAGAATTTGTTGCCATTAAACCCCTTCGGCCTGATTCTGAGACTGATTAGCTGCAGGTGACTGGGTTGCTCATCAAGAAGCTCCTGTTCCCTCTGTTTCGCTTGAAACTTTAGAAACACGGCTTACTGGCGAGGAGGAAGAGCGATTTCTGGCATTCATTAGGTCAATGTTAAAATGGATGCCAGAGGATCGCAAGACAGCCAAACAGCTGCTTGAACATCCGTTCTTGCTCTAGCCGCCGATTATTTTTGTCTAGCTACGTCTAGATCGTATCATAGCTGATTAACCAACGTTCTAGCCGCCAGTTCTTCCAGATGGGAATATATTGCACAAATTGTATACTGCGACTAAGCGCCAGGGACTCTTCCGCCTCTAAGGAACCATCAGGATGACCATTGTCCTTAACCCCCAGCGCAAAGTGGGAGCGGCGCTAACGGTCAAAATAGACTATTTAAACACGATCATGTCGCGCACTGTCCTGATCATAGAGCGAAGTGGGCAAACTTGCGAGTCTTGTCGGTGGGATTCTTGCTCATAGCCACCATTGCTGCCATTTACTGGTCTTCGGTCTAGACGAAAGAACCCAGTGTCCAGCTCAGACATCTTTGTGTTCCTTTCGCTTCCGACTGAACACCCGATGTGTATTTACCGCGGGGCGGTGCGAATACTAGAAGCCCTGGGACTTGAACGGACAGGAGGGGTTAGCAGGGAGCGTAGCCAGGTCGGCGGCCTAGGGATAACCCTATAACGAAAACACAAAAAGCGTTAAATGCGCAAAAGTCTGTGCAAACAAGCGTTTGGAATGATAGAAAGGATTAAGAACTAATAGAGGCCAGGAACAGGCTACCCACTTATGCATATTACCCACCTTTGCATAAGCGCGTTCAAATCCGATCTTTTCTCCATGACTACTCCACAAAGGATGACCTACATTGTGATCGTATACGAAAAGAATCATCTAGTAGCTGCCAACTGTCAAGGATCTCAACCTAGAAGACGCTTCACTGTCACTGCAGCAGTTCGTGTTTCCGCGAACTTTGTATGATAAAACTGCTATTATTATCGAGCTTCCGGCGTACACATGCTCAGGAATTTCGAGTGATAATGATCTAGTCAGGATTAAACTGTGATCAAATGGATTTCATCACTCATTGTACAAGACCATCCCAGAACAACTCAATGCTGCGATCCCGGGAGCATCTGTCCAATCTGCTGACGATCCCGCTGCACCACTTCTTGGAGGAAATATAATACCAGTTTTATTCATTGCCGCCCAATTTCCGGTGCAGCTGCTTTCAACAGACAGCAGACATAGAAGCGGGTAAAGACAGAACTTCCATTATATCCAAGGGCTAAAGCAGGAAAGCCATGAACTTCATGCGAGTCGCTTCTGACAACGCTGTTGGGTCGGGCAAAGGTTGCGGTTGCGTTCGAACGCGCATCTCCAAGGCAGCGCAGCAGTGATTGTAGCCAGTATGATGATAGAGATAGCCAACAATCGATGAAGGAGAAAGAGCGGTATATGGTAAGCTGTTTGTTGTTGCTTGAGATGTCGGGCATCAGTTTTCGCAGTAATATCACACTTACATATAGCTTTCAGACTTGCCGGACTACAGATGGCTCACATAGCAGGCTTTTGTTCTATTCTCAAGCATGCCATATCAGCACAGGCTGTAATGATTTCAAGAAGGAGAGAGAATACCTGCAAATAGACGTCCTCCCACTTATTATTCTATCATCGCTCTCTTCTGCGCCGGGATCAGCCCAGCAATTAATGCTTCGTCGACGGTCTCGGATCGCGCAAGAAGCCGGTTCCTAATAGAACTGTCGGGCTCCGGGGTATCTGTAGCCAAGAGGATATTTCAGATAAGGTCCAGCAGCAGATTGGTGCGAGATGAGGCGCGACATTTGTTCTGGTTCGCAGCCTGACTCATTGTAAGCAAGACGCTGGGCCAGCCTTGCGTGCTACCCCACTCGATGCATGCCTGCCATCAGGTCCTGAACGGGACCACGCAAACGATACTGGGCATCGGACTGTATAGCCCAACGACAGCGCTGAGGTCTATCGGTTGTTTGTATCTTCACCGCTCCATCGCTCCTCATATCGTTTGCTATTTGGAATTCTGGCCGACGACAGAGAGACCAGAGATCGCCAGTACCCAGCTTTTATGCATACCGGGTTTGCGCTAACACTGCAAAAAAATCAAGTATGGGTATTGCGCAATGAAGAGTGGTGAAGAGCGTGGTACCGGGCCCTGGAAATCCGAGCAAGAGTTTTGCCGACGATGCAATGGGCATCGTTTCTCCTCCATCAGCTCGGCCATTGTCTCGAGAGTCGTAGACCGCAAGATTAATCAAGAGCAAATGAAAAATCATGGCTCTATTGTTCGGGCTCCAAGTCACTGGCGACCAGGAATGTCATGTCTCGTTGGAGGAAAGAGGATAGATCGTTGCCGTTTCGTAAAGCCATGGCCAGCGAGCCCGATGCGACCAGCTGGATGACGAGGTAGTGCTCCCTAGACCATGTGTATAAAAAGGCCAGTTGCTTCTGCTTTGTATCAGTTTCTCTGATCCATCCTTTTCATCTCAGAAAAAACTCACAATCGAATTTTTATTATCATCGTTGAACATCCCCTGGGTTCGCTATAACATACAGAATGAGTCCAGTCGGTAATACCTCGAGCTCGATTCAGGACCGAGAAACAGTTATCGAACTGTTTCTGGCGTGGTACGAGGAGCGTCGAAGCGGTTATGTCTCTATCGCGCAGGAGTCTGCCGGGCGACTGGCGCAGGTTCTGGGTGACGCCGGCGTGCCGCATAAAGTCGAGTATCGCGCAAAGGATATTGACAGACTGAGAATCAAAGTCAACGGACGAAAGAATGATAAGGAGTATGGTAACTTGGATGATGTTGTCACGGATATTGTTGACCTGGCTGGGGTTCGTGTACTGCTCTACTTCCCGTCAGACAAGGACCGCGTTGAGAAATTGATCACCGAGAATTTTGAGGTGCACTCGAGCCACAGAGTCACGGGAACAAAGACCATAGAAAATGGAGGGGCGTCTCACGGGTACACTCCAAAATACCCTACATACTGCGCCAACCATTACCGGGCGACACTGAGACTCAAGGAGGGCCGGGAAGCCGAGCCCTGGCAGACTTTCCGGCTGGAGATCCAGGTAACGACGATCCTCCGCCATACAGGGGCGGAGGTTGGACACGACTGGTCCTACAAGAAGCTGAAGCCAGGGGGGGAGGACGAATTCTGCTGTCAGCTGCTCGACGCGCTGAGCGGAGCAGTGGACATGGGGGAATTTTTCCTGGAACAAATGCAGCAACGCCTTATGACTCAGAAGGAGCAGGCTGATCAGCCATTCAGGTCTCATTATGACCTGGGCGAGTTCTTGACGCGCTGGGCGGCTCGCAACGGCCGGGCTCAGGATCTGGTCGACGTCCAGACGCTGTGGCAGGTCCTTCACTATTACGATTACGATCGGCCCACGGAGCTGCTCCGGATCCTGGCTGGGCTTGATCTCTCCCCAGAGCTAGCTCAAAAGTACGAGCCGCTTCCGCTCAATCTCGAGACCTCCATCATCCATTCGATTCTGGTATCCGATGAGAGATACAAGCGGGAGCGCGAAACCGACGCAGCCCGCCCAACCAAGCTCCAGCGGTACAAGCTGAAGGTCGTGAGAGACTGTTTCATCTGGTTTGGACGGCTCTTCAGGTTCAATCACAAATGGTATAGCCTGCTGTGCTCTGGTAATGTCCCCAAGCGAGTGGTAGAAAACATGGAGTGGTTGGTGAACCAGAGCATGAAGGAAGGCGAGCCCCTGTCCTCCGGTGACGAAAGGATCTTGGATGACTTGTTTGACACGTTTGCGAGGCACGGCAAGCTTGCAGTCCAATATGTCTTCTTCCTGGCCAGGTTGCGGGTGAAGGTCTTCCCGGCCGATGGCTATGCGATGCGGATGGTCGTTCAGCCCCTGCTTAAGCGGCGGGCACACCAAAGAGCTCAGCTCTACTGATACTGTATGGCGATGGGCAGGCGAGAAAAAGTGCTATTCTGTGTTGTCATTCTTTTGTTTGGTACTTTTGTGACCGCTTTTTTAAAATTAAATACCCATATATTATCGGGATCACCATGGCCCCGGCTGTGGCGCTTCCAGCTCCCTATCAGCGTTTGAGAACTGCTGGGGCAGGAACAGTAGCTCCTGGAAACCAATGGTAAACATACATTCTTAACTTATTCCCATTTTTCACAACGATTTCTCATGGAGCCATATATAATCCAAAAAGCCGTAAACATACGCCTTGCGAAACCATAAGACCCAGCGGCTAGTTAGATGCCTGGCCGAGGCAGGGTCAGAGGTATGGATGCACTAGTTAAGACAAGATTTGCCTGGTATTCAATGGTATAAATCCTCTGAACGAAGAGTTTGCAACTAAGAGTTAACGCCGAGATGCTTCTTCAGATGGCCGCCTGTGAGTGTCGCCAGGGATGCCTGGAAGCCGCTCATTCAGCCAGCAGCACCGCCAGCCCAAGAGATGCCTAGCCGTTATCGGGTAGCACTGAATTAGCGTAAACCTTCTCGCCAAATGCCAGAATCAGACAGCTCACCGGGATGCCAAAGAGAATGCCTATTATGCGGCTGAATAGCTAAGAGCATATCTATCCCAGACCGAAAATTATGCACATTATAGGCATAACCAAGCTGGCAATGGCGAGGTCCACTCCCAGTCTAAGTGGGTTTGATCACTGCTCGACATTATATGAATATACATATATATATATATATTTATATCAATGCTTCTTTGGAGTGTTTCCGTTCAGTTCAGTACTTTGGTGGGTCAGAAAGATAGCATTAATGTTTACTCACGGCAAGGTGGGCACGCTACTACTCCCTGGGGCGTTGGCTACAGGGATCGCAGCTGGAGTAGCAAGTAGACATCATGGTTGGATGGACTTATCATGAACCCAGTGGTCGAGAAAGCCAACGGATTCTTTGTCTCTGGTCCGGAACATCGTGCTTGACAGCCGCTCGCTCTACCGGTTTCCCCTTCTGCAAGCTGAGTGCGGTACGCCGTAAGGTCCACCGTTATTCTCCTATTGTCTTTTCAGAAGTCCACCCTGGACCGGAAGCATGCATATTCTCGCATTGTCGTTGGACCACTGCCAGGGATCCACGGAAGATTAGTTCCACATACTGCAAGCCGCAAGTTGCTACTCGCAGACGGTGCTTACTCCCGGTATCAGTCTGCCTCAAGATATCCAAAATGTACTTGGTGTAGGAAGTGAGTTGGAAGGGCTTGCGGGCTTAGTGGACTCGTTTTCATGAGTCTGAATAATTTCTACACAAACAAAGTAGAACCAGTGTTCGTTTCCGGACCTCACAGCTTAGGACCTCACAGCTGAAACAATAGTCTGCTGATCTAGCCTACTCTGGCTTAGAATGGGCTGGCACGGACGGAGAACTTTTTCTTGAGTTGGCGTCAGTCCGGAATGACTGATAGTAATCAGATCATGCGGACGCTGTCCTGCAGAGTAAACAATCAAACAGTCACGAGGTACAACAATTGACAATGCCATCAAAGCGGACTGTCAGATAAGTTACACATTGCTGTTCGATCTTTTCGTATATGGGACCTTCGGCTCACGGAGCGTCAAGCTTGTTTTAACTCTCTTACACCTGCAAATACGCACCTCGCGAGCCTGACGGTGACCATGAACCGCACCTGGCTAAGCTGGTCATCAATGATGGAAGTGTAACGCACAGTAGATGTATCAATTGCCCTTATTAGAGTCTGATTACACTACCGGTACCTAATCATATCCCGCGTGATATGCTACATGATCCACGTGCACGCGGCTCTGCGTTCAGATCCCTTTCCGGTGGCTTCCTAACAAACATGAGAAGGGAGTAAAGGAGTCTTTCTAGCCCGGAGGACTTTTTGGTCCAATTGATCTGGGGATCAGCCTCTTAGAACCTTGCTGCAATCTCTCTCATCCGGTTGCGGCGTTCCTCACGCTGAGTTCTAGCCAATTGGCAAATGAAAATGCAGAGGGATTGTTGAATTGCCAGTAAAGTGTTTTTAGGTTTACCAGAGAGTGAGTCACCAATATGGACCGTACTCCACTGGCATGCATTTCCTAGACCACGTATCCTTCCCCCTTTGAGGCGCCAGGTTACTGTTGCCTGATCTTTTGACAGGTCAATCCGCGAAATTTTTGACTGTAGCATTGCCACGCCAAAGCCGGGAGGAGCCGAGTGTGATGAGTGCGGTTCGTCAGTGGCTATTATCTCATTTGTTTGTTTTCCTTTTCTACTGCTTTCTCAAGGCTCACAAGCTAGTTCGGGACTATTTAATGAGGTTCCCTTCCCCTACCCAAAGCTGGATACTAAGCCTTCTCCTCCCACATTTCCCACTGTCTTGATTAGCCAGAAATGATGAACGCGCCTCTTCTCGGGCAAGCTGTAACCCACCAGAATCTGGCCTCAGAAAACTCAGAGCAAGGTATCCCTTGGCCATTTGTTAAACTGCCTGCTCCCAATCCTTCCGGATAAGCTAACTTCTTCGAAGAGTTTCAAGAGATTCTGTGGATTGAGAGCGTGATCAATGGCGACGATGAGCCCTTCAGACCGATCGATAGAAAATGCATACGCCAGTTCCACCGTATTGTGCTCGACTTAGCCCCCACCGCCAGTGATGATGAGAGACTCGATGGTGTCATTAAACTGGTTCGGGTCATGTTCGATCGCTTAAATATGTCTTGAGAACCATGAGGCAGTGGATTGCTCTTAGGCCAGAGAGGTTATGCCGACGCTTGCAAATCTCTAAATCCGGGGAGGCTTCAGAAAGAAAACGATACAGATGTGGGCATGGCTAGAATTCTTTCCTTCATGTTTGTTATGCTTTGTGGAGTCGTGGAAAGTATGGTTGCTCGCTTATTTTTCTGATTATCGAATATTTTTCTGTCTCGTGTTCCCGCATGTTCTTCGCTTTCGTCGAATCCTATACTTTGTCTTTGTCGTTCCGCCGTAATTGGATGGGTATTTCTTGCAGTTCTTGGAAAAGTAACCTATCAGACGATGAGAAGTCAGTATAGCGGAGAGGTTCACTCGGCGATCGCACCTCCAGCGGCCATACCAGAGCTTTCTGGAGAGATCTATATAAAATGAGTGTATATCCAATTGGAACCCATTGCAAGCTATAAAAGGTACTCCATGTGGAGAAGATCTCGGGCATCTTGATGGGTCCCGTTAGTGAGGTCCATATGGCCCATAATTGTCGTGCGGTACCAGTAGCGCCGCGGTTAGTCCTGGTTTGAGCCCTAGGTCCACAAGCGGTAGCCCCGCTTAGAACTAGTATAGACTCATTGAGCTTATCTGAATGGCAAGTCCTCCAGAAACTTGAACGAGACACGAATAAATATTGGAAGAGCAAAGACAAGAACTGTTGAAAACCTCGAATCAGCCAAGGAAGACGTTGGAATGATATCACGTGAAAAGTCTCGTGACACAGCCGCACATCGACAAATTCCCCCTATACACGCTTCAAGAACTCTGTCACCTAATCGACAGTTGACTTCGTTCATCAACAAGGAAAGTTGTGCTTATTTACTATATGAAATCGTTAGTATAACTTCTTGATATCCTTCAGGAACTCACTGCTGCAACGAGTCATCACGTACCTGATCTTAGGATGAATGTGAAATCCGCGAGACCCTACAAGACCCTGCGTACAAGAGCTGGTACAGCAGTATGAGCCGTATCGTGCTTTTGCTTAGTGAATTGCATACAGAGTGTTTATGTTGCAAAAATAAAGGGGTAAGCCCACGTTGCTCATCGTTCGATCTCTCTAACCCCTTCCCACTCTGGCGCTGCTAGACGTGCTGACTACGCGTCCGGGAATAGGCTCTTGAAATAGATGTACAGATGCTTGGGCGATATTGAGACTGGCGACTAGCAAAAGCAGCGACTAGCAAAAGCACGTCTGTATCGCTTCGAGCATACTTTACCTTGAACAGGTCATTGCCCGCAACCGAAACCTGAGACGCAAACGACGTTGAAATAAGACCGAAACACCAAACCAAAAAGCAAACATAACTTCGTCCTTTGGTCCCATGCGCCATATGCATTCTGCATATAATTTAGGTAGGGGTTGCAAATCCCAGAGCCGTTGCTGCGTCTGAACCAATCGGGTCCGCGCGACGTCTACCAATCGATGGTCTCCGAATCGAGCTGGAATCTCCGTTGTGATAGATAAAGTACGTTGAAAGTCCGCAATAATCAAATATATGCTCTCGATGGTATTTGATGGGCCTAACTATTCGCACTCTAGAAGAGTGGCACGGTATTCCTGCGAATCGATGTTATACTATCAATAGCCAAGAAAGAAAAACTCTGACTCTTCCGAATGCGATTAAAAAAAAAGCACCATCGGATACTGTTACTCGTTTCACATTTCTCTCCTGAGCGCGCTGTTCCCATGCAGTCAATCTCATACGTGCCGAGACAACCCGCTTGTCACATGTTTCTGAGTTTGATAATGATTTTAGTTATAGCCTAATCTAATACGACATATATATACTGAGCCTCCCTACCACTCAAGGCTTGTTCGGTTACCGCACGTCTACCACGCTTCATCTTCAATCTTCAGCGTACTTTGGTTATATCAAAACACATACGATTATAGGTTGTACGGAACAGACATCCCGTCTGCTCAGCTCTATGAGGAGCAGCTGGACCTTCTCTACTAAATTGAGACACTCCGCTCTTAGGCCATCGGCCAATATATGTCTTTTCCGTAGATAGTAGTCTGGAGGGCCACTTGTCTGGGGAGATCTCCGTTCTGGATGGTGATGTCGGGCGTTGCATCTCTCGATGATAAAAGCAGCCTGTTTACCCGATTTCCCATAGAACTTGTTCTCTGAGAACACCAAATGGCGTTCGCGTATCTATCGTGCCTCGCAGAGCACGCAGTGATGTCGAGTAATGCTCACTCGGCGGTTTCTGTGAAGGATAGTGTAGCTTTAAAGATCTTTATTTCTGAACGTAAAGCTAAGAAGCCATGGTAACATCAACCTGTGGAAAAGCCATCCCAAATTATCTTCTCCGGGTCTAGGTGTCACGTCCTGATTGTCCGCATCTACTATTATTGACCTCTCCGGCCTTATCCGTTCGGAAATCAAGCAACAGTCCGCGATAGGTGTTCGGCCTGTCAAGAATGTGGACCAGGAAGGCCATGCAGTAACATTCTGGGCGTTGTGTCTGTAAAAAATGACTTTGCCAACAAGATCGTCCCCATGCTGGCTAGAGATGCTGACCATCTGGCAAGCAGACACTGCGCATCATAACAGACTCTGATACATTGTTGCTGGGTCTGAGAGCGAAGCGATCCCATTGCTGGCAGAGAATCAGGATGCAGAGTTCCGGCTTAGATGGCGCGCCCTCAGAACATGGGCTGGAAAAGATAAATGGACTAGCCCACAACGCGATATCGAGAAACAAGAGGTTCCCAAAAATATGGAGAGATCTGTCGCTCACTACTTGACATCGGTACTCTGCGGACGCGGCTGAGTAAAATAGTGCTTTCATAGATTGCTAACACCACAACATAATATCCAAACTCAAGATGTGAATGTCCTTCAAGCTCTACAAGTTTATCCATAAGTTGCCGCATTTCCACGGAGATTGTCCCCTGCCACGATGACACCTGTCGCAACCTCGAAGGCAGAAGAACAGGTTGTTGGCTGAAATAGTCAGGCCGGACTATCTGCTGCAGATATGATTCCGTAGTTGCTCTCCCAAAGGGAAACTTGGCTGGTATAGTCCGGAACGGTTTGTTCTAAGCCGTACACTGGGGATAAGAGCGAACTTTCTGCAGGCGCCATACTAAGAGCCTCATTATCTCGCTGTCCCTGAAGAGTAAACAAGTGAGAGCTGGACTCAGGATACTCTGCATTGGTTGCTGGAAATATCGTCTTAGTGGGAGCTTGATTCCCTTGTAAGACAGAACCATGGTCCTTCAAGTTCCATTCCAGCCCGTCACAATCCGGTATATATAATCGAGGCACACCTGGTAATATATAGGCGGAAGGTGTCGGGGTGTTGTATGGTGTTACTGAGCTGCCGTCGTCGTTGGTAGGTCGGATCGTGGAGTCTTGTTGCTGGTAGGAAGTCTGGGTGCCCACTGTAACCTTGGACTCTGGAATCTTCATGTCTAGAATGCACGAGTTCATCTTTGCGTGATGTTAGCCATCAGTTCCTATTATAAACATGCAATGGCCACCATGGGTTGGAAGGATTATCTTGCCCGTATGAAGAGGCACTGTGCATGTCCAGCTGCCTGACAGTTGAAACAACCCTGGCCATTACCAACATCACCACTACATTTAATTTTTCGCTTCCGGCATCTCATGCACTATCCCAGGTCGCTGTTAGCAGATTTATTGCCTGCATATCAGACACGAATCACCTACTGCCAGTCGTATCCGCTTTACCCTGTCCCCGGCCTTATTCCTTCTCCCCTTTTTGATACGGCGCTGGTTCATATCCACAGGCTTGTACTGGTCGTGGTTATGCAATGTATAAGACACCAGCAAAGTATCATGTCTTGCTGTGAAATATAGCTGATCTGGCAGATAGGATGCAAGCAGCCAATGATGGTTAACCATGGAAACAATAGGTTGCACTCCTGTCTGAGTACAGGGCAGCGAATCTCCTTGAGAGTGACCTGAACTGGCGCCTTGAAATATCTCCCACCTGCTGCACGCCGTTATCTTAAGCAATCGATTGAAAGGATGATCAGCCTCTAGGCCAAGCCGCACGGGGCTGCTGGTCTCTCAAAGACAACAAAGGAAGTGCCTCCAACCAGCTTACAGCCAACTAATCAACACCAACAACAGAAGGTTACTTATAATGTACATCTGTGCAACGTCGAAATTTTTGAGTACCCACTAAGTTAACAATGGTGGCAGAGTTGGCTGGCAGAGCCAATCAAGCATTAGGAGCAGTTCACTTTCCCAATACGCCCCAGTGTGGATTAAGACTCTTTATTCCCTCCTTTATGTGAGAACCTTATTTAATCCAAGCAAATAGTACTTTCTTTTCTTTTTCTAAATCTTTTTACTGATATCTAGGGAATAAAGAAGATATTCTGCCCGGTGACCATGTAAAATCAGGAGAACATGAACTTTGATAAGAAAACGGTCTGCGCTGACACCGGCTGTGCGCAGACTAATCCAACTGCAAGGATTTTCAGATAGCCATTACATTAGAGAAATCGGCAGGCATCCGTTGTGGGTAGATACAAAGGGTAGCAAGGTGTTTCACTGGTGGTGAGCCTGATAGGGACACAGAGTGCACTTGGGGAAGTCAGTATTGTAACGGGAGTAGGCAGTATTGTTTTCAACTGGCTGTCCTGTATTCACGAGTATCACAAGCTTAGAGAAAAAGAAACAAAAGATAGAAACGCAGATACAGGGTTTCCGGAAACTGGTGTCACTGTAGTACCCTCTTTGTTTATATCTCTAGCCCTAATCTAGAATTACACTTTTTTATACTTGGTCTCATGCGAAACGATAAATTTTCCTTGGTATTACTGTATTGTACTATACATCCACATAATATTACAGAGTGTTCAAAAAAACATTGTCACAACAGAAGCACGTAGAAATTGCTCGAAGATTCTTGAGAAGAGAAGCTGATCATATATTAGCTTCTGCTATCCCAGACCCTCTTTTTGAAAAGAGGTTAGTAAATAAGAGAATGTAATTAGATTGAATACAGACATTCAGCCTACGGTGCATGAAATCCTGTAACAAGGACTCGAGCGTCTGTATACCCAAGAGCAATAGTGGCACCCTTAACAGCTGAGCTTATAAATTGATGATACTCAGGTGGGAGACATATCAGTCCTTCACCTGATATGGAAATCCAATGATCAGATAAAGTTACTTGGGGACCAAGAATATTTTGACTTCGGTTATAGTGCCTTTGTAAGGATGGATTTGAGCCCGAGGCCAGGGTTGATCCATCAGAAGAGAAGGCCACTGAGTTAACTGAATTTGAATGGCCCGTGAGCATCTGCAGGCTAGGGCTCCATGTGGCTTCTACTTGTGGTAATGGACATATCCAGTTTGGGATATTTTCATTATATATCCTTCGCACCATACTTTGTTTAGGTAAAAATATTAGTCCAGCATAATAAAGCTGCAGTAGAGCAGTACTAGTAATAGAAGTATTTCTAAGGATGAATCGCATCCTATCATATAAAAATTGTGATAGTTCAGGATCTGTGTCCTTCTGAAAGTATTAGTACTGACTTTCATCAAAGGGTAGACAGACTTACCTTCACCACTGCCTGGAGCATACCTATCATTTCAACAGCTTCAGATAGCACGCCCGTCAGGCTCAATGCCTCCAACCAATAAAGGAAATTTGTTCTCAAAAAGGGAAAAGCATTAGAAACTCGGATATGCAATATCTGCTCTGCTGGAGATGATGCACCTAGTATTAACAGGAATATTACAGACTTGCTGGAATATACTGATCAACAGTCTGGCTGTTAATATCAACTTTTTGTGCCCCGTAGCTTGACAAATTATAGATATTATGTTTGAGACTGTCATGCATGACATAAAAATAATATAGTACTATCTTATAGTAGGTTCCTGCTTCATCTACATAGAAATTACTCATAGTATTGACAAGGAAGTCCCAGAATGACAAATATAGAATATGAACTGGCTTGTCACTCTTACTAGGTATGCTTAGAACTGAATGAAATCTGTTTAATCTATTGGTAATGATTTCCATAGGAACCCTGGTCAGCTTGGCAATAGTAAATATGGTGAGCAGAGTAGCAAGAAGAACAATGACCCCAAATATACCTTGAAACTCTTTCAAGAGCTGTTCAGAATCACTCTTGCTCTTAGAGATATTAAGTTGGTTTAGAACTGGTATGTATATCTGCTTGAGATCTGAACTTAATACTACTACTTTATCTTAGAGAACTGCTGCAAGATACTTGTCAGGAAGGAAGTCTTGATCCCCAACAAACCAGCAAATAGTCGCTGCAAAGATAAACAGAGGGATGGCCATCTTTACCAGCTTTTCTATACACTCCTGTCCAGGCCAGTCTGCGGGCAATACCTGCTCCCTTTGTATCTGTGAGAGTTTGTACTTAAGAAAAAGCTGAATATCATGTTTAATCACTGGCTGAGGAAGCTCATAGAGGATGACATCCTTATAGTTGTTATTCTGTTTAAAGCCAAGACAGATTAGGAGATCAGGCCGACTAGTCAGGGATATATAAAGGTATATAGATCTATAATCTTGCAAACTGAGTAGAAGGCAAATAATTATCTGCATATCTTCCTCTCAGTCATATTTATCCAGTGTGTCAATGACTATCATGATTATTATAGATTGGTCTGAATATAACCTGCGCAGCGGCTAAACAAGGAGCTTATTAAACTATTTGCTGAGATATTTGGACGAGATATTTGGATTATTTTTAATTGCGGCCAAAATATCAGGTGCCAGCTGCTGGTATGTGGTCACCATGTCACGAGCTAGAGTCGTTGATACTAACAGGTAGTATTAAGCTAGAAGAATTCGCTGGAGAATTAATACACAGTGACCGTCGAGCTTCCTATATGTGTCAAGGACCGACGTTTATGCCAACCTTGACTCGTCATTCCGGAAGTTAGTAACAATCATACAAGAACTGGCCTGTACAGGGCTTATCCTGGACCAGAGATTTAATCAGCAATTGGTTCCTAGTAGACCAGCTCGTCGCAATTCGGGCAATGCTCAAATCAAGACTTCGGGCGTAGCTTGTCACATAAGCCTCCCCTTCCTCCGGCGGCCCTTCTGTTCAAGGCAGCCTGTGGGCATAACTTCCCCTGTGGCAACATGCTGTTCCCAGATATCTAGAGCTTTGGCTTCTTCAAAGTTTACTCACAGCTCCTATATTAATTCCCTGTAGCCAAGCCAATATACCAGGACCTTGCTATGATATCTGCGTCCAAGTAGCCTTTTATACTTATCAACTATTTCTTCTACAACCTATTCATGATTTCCATCAACTAGAACTGCCGGGGGCTGGTAGTCAGTATGACTTTGGCTTGGGAAAGGGTCCTCAGATGCAGGCCGAAGTAAGGACATGTAGAAGACATTGTAAATCCCTGGGGGTATATCTAATTAATAGGCATGTAAGCTTATAACTTCTGTAACAGTAAATTTAGTATATTAACTATCAAGCTTCTTACTAGGCAGTTTATTTATATATTCTGGAGGTCCAGCCAAACCTTCTAGTTGACTTTATATTTTAGGGTAATATTATAATAATAGTTAAAGTATTCTTCCTGACACTGCTGCGCAGCAGCAAGTTCTAAGATAGCTATATATAGAGTCTCCTTTAACTTGAGAATAATATATTCTCCTTGTTCCTTAGGAGTGCAGGCCAGATTATCTGAATATAGAAGTCCTTCTAATTATTTAATTTCTAATAGTTTAATATTATATCTATAATCCAGGAAGAAGAGACTAGCCCTAGTACTTATAGTATCTCTTCTATTAATAGCTAGCTGGGCAAGTAATAGGTATTGGACCTAGTTATTAGACTTGTTAAACCACGGGTTGGGGCGGGTTTTCAGGGCTAGCTGATCCGCCCACGCGGGTTTTGGGGTGGGTT
>JAAXYA010000159.1:0-28055 GCA_013305525.1 Aspergillus quadrilineatus
AACCCACCCCAAAACCCGCGTGGGCGGATCAGCTAGCCCTGAAAACCCGCCCCAACCCGTGGTTTAACAAGTCTAGCAGCATCATAATATTATAATATTGCAGCATTACAGGATTATAGTAATATAAAGTAAACCTTAAGTTTAGAGAATGCTCCTTAAATTTATAGGGTCTGCTTTCTAAGTCTACTAGAATAGCTTAGTAATGTTGGAGGAATATAGACTAAACTTGAGGTGTATATATTCATATTTTAGCTGTAAGAAGCATGTATTATTTGTTTATAATAAAATTATGCAATATATACTATTTTACTGTATAATTTATATCAGGCCATGATGTTTTAGATACAGAGATTCAATAAAACTAAGTTTAATAAAAAAATATTTTAAATTGATGGAGTTAGATATAATTCCTTGTAAAAGAAAAATTTCAACAAGTATAGATTGCCTATAGTGCGGATAATCTATATAACCTGCAAAAAGAATCTAACCATAGTTAGTTTAGTAGCTTATATAATATGGCCAATCTAAGTATAGTAAAAAAAAATGCGGATTAAGTAGTGCGGATTCTTCTAAATCTTGTAGATTTTGGTGCCGTGCGGATTGTATGACAAAGAACCCGCAAACCCGCGCTGATTGCTTTTTGACCCTGCGGGTTGTACCCATCCCGCACCGAGTGCATCCCTAGGAAGAAGATATTGCCAACCTCCTAAGTGAATACGTGGAGAATGACTACTTCACAGAATCGCGAAGCTCAGTGGCTGCCACCTGGTGGATAGCATTCCAACAAATACAGAAGCTTGATTATTTGGCTGCCCAATATCTCTCTTTTATGGCATGCCTCAGCCCACGCCATATCCCACAACAACTTCTTCCGGTCGCAGACTCATGCATAAACAAACTAGTGCCCTAGGCTTGCTGAAAGCCTACTCATTCATCACCATACATCCTGGGACTAAGCTTATTTTATTTCATTCTCTGGTCCATCTTGCACTCCATAATTGGCTGAAGCTGAAAGGCATGTTCCATGAGAGTATAGTCGCGGCAGGAAGTTGAATGAGCAGTGTTTTCCCAAGCAATTTCCATGACAACTTAACCCTGCGCCGGCAACTTCTTCCTCATGCACAATACCTACTTGAAACCTGTCGAGTTCACGGACGAGACCAAGGAAAAACAGGATTTGTTGGCCTTAGTCGCATTGTTTCTTCATGAAGAAGGAAGATATGCAGAGGCTGAAAAGTTTCAACTAAAGTTGCTAGAAATCTGGAAGCCAATACTAGGGCTAGATCATCGTGACATGCTAGTAAGCATTCTCAACATTTCCGCGACATATACTGGACAGGGCCGATACAAAGAAGCGGAGACAATCCAGCTGCAGGTCGTTGACATGGTAGAGAAGAACAGGAGACTTAATAACCCCAAGGGACTAGCTGCCGCTGCGCTCTTGATCTTGTCAGGTTTCCATCAAAGAAAGTTGGATGGAGCTAAATACCTTCAGCTCGAGCTTCTAGAGAGAGAAGGTTATTTTTGGCCTGGATAATGAGAGAACTTTGAGCAGCATGAATCAACTGGCAATAATCTGGAAGGAACAAGGCCGGCTTGAAGAAGCAGAGAAACTGCAAGCGGCAGCTTTAGAAACAGAAAGGCAGATCCTTGGACCAAATCACACAGGAGTTCTGAACAGCATGCATAACCTCGCTTTGATGTACCACAACCAAGGCCGCTCGGCGAAGGCACAGGACCTGTTACTGCAAGTATTGGAGGCTCAGAAAGCCTCACTAGGTCCGCGCCACCCAGACACAATGCGCACCCTGTCCAATCTGGCGCTGAATTACTATAAGCTGCGGCAATATGCTATCGCAGAGACACTGCAATTAGAGACGCTCAGGTTCTGCAAGGAGAATTTAGGACTGGAACATCCAGCCACAATTTACTTGCATGAATAATATGGCCTTGACCTACAATGCGCAATCCAGGATAAGAGAAGCAGAGGACCTGCATCGGGCCGCTATCGAAATTAGCAAACATGTTTTGGGATCGGAGAACCCCGAAACACAAAACTATATGCTAAACCTGGCTTTGCTCTTGGTGGGTGACAATCGGCTTGGTGATGCGGATCCCTTGCTGAGGGAGTGCGCGCAACTAAGAGGACAGTCTGTTCAAGAGCTTGTTTTAGAGATATAGGAAAAACACTGTTCCGGAACAGCTTGACCAGCTTCACTACCATGGTGATGGAGACCGTGTCAAGTGCTTACATACTAGTCTGGCATACTTTACTTCTCACAAGGCACTTCCTCACGAGAGCACTTATTATCCTGAACACCTACAATCAGACTACAATTATTTAAAAGGGATACAGTTGTAACCAACAGGTATTCACAGTCGGACCAGGCTAATCAGCTGCAGGACAATCCGGTCGACATCAAGAGTAGGATTTTGTCAGAAGTAGCAAATTAGCAGATTTGACAACATAATGGAGTTAGAAGCCTAGTACCGCCAATGCCCCGGAACATTACAAACGATGGACTCATGAGGACATGTCTCAGAATCGGAAACCGGGCCATCATAATGCAGTTTCCAACCTGGAGATACGTCAGATACTTCGCATTCCTCATTCCTAGGAAGGAGACTGGGACTTGTGACTGACTCATTGGGAAAGCATAGAAACTGCTTTCATCCTCACACATGTAAGTGTAAAAACCATTTTTCCGTTCAACCTTCTTCAGCTTCCCCTGTGGCCCAGGCGCAGGTCGAAGATTGTCTAGGCGGCCTATCACTCGTAGCATGGCCGTCAGGGCCACCTTACTGGCGTCGCCTCCCAAGCATGAGTGGGGTCCAAAACCATAATGAATATAAGACTCCATCGGCCGATTTAGGTCGACCTGATCTGGCTTCGGGAATATGTTGGGGTCTTTATTTGCGTCCACCTGTCGTTGGTCAGTAGCCTCCTAACCGCCCCTGGGGCAGAAGTGAAAATGTACGAAGCTCACGAATACTCTATCGCCCGGCCTTATCTGGACCTTACCGGCTTTATCATCGACAGTGATGTTGGTTTGGGACTCTCGGTACGAGCCGAAAATGCCGTTTAGGCGGATCGCTTCCATGCAGTATCGAAGAAGTATTTCGTCCGAGGCGGGTGTATCTTCCTTGGCAATACGGTTGATATCAGGTAGATATTGCCTTCCTCTGTCCGATAAATAGTAGTCGATTATTTGGGTGAATACCTGCGCTTGATTGGGTACCATGGAGACGGCTGTAGGAAGAATCTGTGACCAGGTCACCTGTTCCGCATCCAGGCCGCTATGCAGCAGACGTTCCACCATGTGGACACCATAGTGGAAGAGTGCATTTTTGTTAGCACTCCTATTACCCAGCAGTGTGGCAAGTAAGCCGGAAGTGCTGATTGTCTTGACCTTTGTCTCAACCAGTTTACCAAATTTCTCTGCTACCTCGCGCGCCTTATGGCGCAGGAAAAAGGATTTCACAGGATCAACATCAAAAAATATAGCTGTGAAGATGAGTGCCATGATGTCAAACATCTCATGTTCAGTGAAGACACCATGTGGATGCTGGTTAGTCTTGAGAGGGAGGGAGAATATATTTGAAGCAAAATGAACGTGAGCAAGGTTTCCGATGCTAGAATATCTAACATCAGCATCAGTGTGCTAAGTTATGGCTGGATCATAGCACGTACTCGCGTGTAATGTCCACCTGATTGACGTTGCCGATCCGGCATGACTTCTCAACCAACAACTGTTGCGTGATCTCGAGGTAGAACTGCTTTACGGCCTGCTGCCAGTGCCTATGGTAGAGGGAGCGCGACATGATACCGCGCTGGTTAGCATGGGAAGGCGCGTCCCCTGAGAGCATAAAGTCCCACCCTTTCTCTCCGAATACGTAAGCGGTGGCTTCGCCCCAGACTACTCGGAAGTTGAACGAGTCTTCTAGAATGCGGCGGACGTTGTGGTAATAGAAAATTTCTGTCCTGGGAGGGATATATGCTGGGCGGTTCCATGTATAATCATGCTCTCGTCCGAGCGCTCTCATGATGAGGCTATTCTCCCTGGGGATTGTCATCGGGTAGTGAATATATATAGAATTGTATCGGAACCATTGCGGGAATGCCCTTAGTGCGAGCCGATAGAAGCAGCAACCCTGATTTATATCTATATTGTAGTTTGCCTCGGCATAACCCCAGTTGGTCAAATTCTGAGCATTGAAATCTTTCTGTGTCTAGATTAGTTTGCAATCCATTAGATGAGGGAAGAAGATCCCAGTATATACCGTGTAGAACCTATCACCTCGCACAAGAGCTACCGCATCAGACAGGACAGCTCGGGAAACGGTGTAGCCGGGGGCAATTCCGACCCCTGGAACCATTGGGCTCTTGGGCTCTTCCGCAACGATGCCAGGATAAAGCTCCACGTAATCTGGATGTTCATACAGATGGCGCAATTGGTCCGCTATGCGGCGGTCAGAATTAATCTCCTCGAAGCTTTCGTAGGGCTTCAAGCCGAAGAACTTGCGAAATTCGTTCAAGCTGCCGATATTCCATTTTCGGGCCTGCTCCATACCCAGGATTTCTACCGTCCGTAAGACCTTCGGCACATTGCGTGGCCCGAATGATCCAGCAACCTCTTCGATGGCGCGTGTCAAGATATCGACCAGATCTGCATTTCTAAATGTACCATCGTATTGGCGCTTTAGACCACCAAATGTGCGCTTAGAGGGATCTTTGTCTAGTTTCCCGGAATATCGTCTCATTCCCTGAATGAGTTGCTCCACTGTGGCATCCTTCCCCGGGACTCCGAGAATCTCCTGGTAGGCCCTGTCCGCCCACATCTCGTCTTGTCGACTGATCGTTGAGTGCCAGCGGTATGCAAGATTGAATTCGACCGAGCACTGATTTCCCTCCGCTGTAGGAACCGTATCATGTCCCTCGTGTGCGCGAGGATCCAGATTCCAGGTAGTGTTGTCGCGGTTGAGATTGATGATTGTTCGGAGATAGTCATGCAGTGTGATATTAATGTACATGCCGCAAGTTATAAGTCGTGCTGTCTGGAAGAGGTCGTTGTCGTACTTGTCTATGGCAGCCCGGGCTTCGACAGGGTCAAGTATATCACTTTGTGGCTTTGTGAACCGACCGTTTTCATTGATAAGCGCCAGCTGGTCAGCAACATAATTATGAAACCTGTTCAGCATTACCAAAACTACGCCTGATGCAGCTGGGAGTGCATGGATGCGGGGCTCCGAGAAACAGTCTGGCTTAATCTTGCCACACGTGAATGTACGCATTAACTTTTGTTCAGCTTCGTTGTCCCCGTACAGGATAGATAAATCGAGATATGATGAAGTTTTGTTGATGTTTGGATTTGACGGATCAGTTTGGAAGACGTCTGATATTATATTAGTAGTTGTCTTCATCTACACCTTTAAGCGGTACGCACCATGTATTATCAATGATGCCCAGGTGAAGAAAAAGCTCGAGACGTTGTTAGGATGGGGCTTGAAACTGTCCCGTGCGAAGATGCTATCAAAGACCAACCCAGGATCGGGCAGATTAGGTGGTCTAATCTTTGAAGGCTCTGTAGTCCGCGCATACTCTGTATCTGCTGCGCCCAGCCGCGGCAGAATGGGGTTGTTATCCGATCCATCGGCCGAGCGATACGCGTACTTGTCCCCGACATATCTGATTGAGTTGGGTTATGTTGTGTTATGTGTGCTTCTGGACAGACATTAGGTTACTCACGAGAGAGGGGGATGGGGCAAGGAGTCCCAGAGCGTTGCCAGAAACTTGTGGGTAAGCCTATCCCTGGTCTGAGACTTGTGAGGCATTTTCGCTACAAGCTGAAAATAACATTAGCCAATTTCTTACTGGTATTATGCTAGGCTATTGCAGTCACCCGTATGAGGCGCTCCATGAGCATGCTCTTGTCATCAATCAGGCTTCCGCGCGCGGTCATCTCAATGAGATCCTTGATAGTGCTAGCATCTTCGATCCCTAATGCGCGTATGTCTGCCCATAGGCTTCCGACCTGGTCATCAACTTCAATGTATGATCCGTTTCCCGTTTCAGTCGGCAGTGGCCGGGCAGCCATGTGCATCACCGTAGACAAATTTTTCACCCCGTTGATGACGCCTGCCTGCTCAGGTGTTTGTTCGTCACGGAATGTCTCCGAGTCAGGGACGCTTTCAGTTGAGGCATTCTGCACAACAGGCCATCTCTCATTTTGGTGATGCGGGGTACTGCTGGACCCGTCACTAGGGCTTTCTGGTTGCATTATACCTCAGAGTGGTTTGATTGTAGTCAGACGCCAGTTCAGATACACCAGTGACTCGCGAACGGCGTAAAAGAGTATTTTCAGATATATAGATCACCACACGTGGAATATTCGACTACGTCTCTAGTCCGCTACCACGAGGCATTAAAAACAAACCTACAGGTTGAATTTCCGCAGGATTCCGTGAAGCTTAACCTTAATTAAAATTTGTCAAAACCACGGGGTGTTAAACCTAAAGCCAATCGGAGTTCTTGGAAATATTACACAATAAAACAGCGGAACAGTATACTATAGCCCGAGCCAAGTGCATCATTGCCTGGACCAGCAACTGATCATCCCTCGATGTACGTTCGAGCGTAGTAAGAGGTGGAGTGACGTGCTGCATGATAACCCTTGAAGCGTCATCAATGAGCGCGGGTAATGAGGCAAGTTCACCCGCGCTGTCCCCGCCTGGTTTGGGTACAGGTTGCCGCAGATACCCCACGAAACAGGTGAGAAGGCTCTTACCCTCATATATAGTGGATATATAGGGGTCAAATTCGCGGTGTCATTTTGCAACGGGACGCGACTTGAAACTTATCATTAACATGTTTATGGTCACGTGACAATCGCATGATTGCCAAATTGCTTACATAATCAATCTTGTATCGCGCGACTAAAAATCAGGTCTAACCGAGCTGCAACCTGCCCAAATATGCAGATCAATGCCTATAAAAGCTGTGATCTGCATAGTTAAATAAAATACAGTATTATATTACATTATTATGAATCATTTACATATATCAATGTAATCGAAATATAGTATTATACCTATTTAGGTGTCTTGGCAACCCAGCAGGTTACTCCGCCGGGCTCTGGGGCAGCCAAAAATATCCAAAACCCAATGGATTATTAAAAGGTCCAACCCGACCCAATGCTTGGCGGGCCGGGGCGGGTTGGGGCGGGTTTCGTGGGTTGGGTTTAACAAGTCTAGTCCAGATTGCCTTCGATCTAAATAAGGTTTAGCGTGTCTTGGCGCGTTAGGGTTCAGCAAAAGCATTCTTTGTCTTTGGCTGGGAAGCTGAAGGCGCTTCCCACTGTACTGGCTAACTAAATACAACCTAACGGTAGGAAAACGAGCGAGCACACGAGACACGAACGTCGAGGGTAGAAGGACATTTCTGGTGCCTCTGTATCTATACCAGGAAAAATATCGAATCCGTGGTTGAGTCTGTGTGCCAAGCAGAAGCTAAACTCGGCCCGATGGCGATAGCCGAAGACGGCCCGCAGACGCCGGAAAACTCTGCACGGGATGAGGCTATCCCAACAGTCCTAGGTCGGAGATGGAATCCCCAAGCAGAAACCCTACAAGCTCCAGTGGTTGAGTTCCCCTTACTAGATGATGGCAAACGGATCACAAACCAGATGATCGCCAGCCTGGTTATTAGCCTAAGGAAAGCCGTTGCACAATAAACCAGCATAATTGAGGCAGCCCGGGCAGAGATTCGGGAGATCAAAACAGAACAAAAGGCCCTGAAAGAACAGAATACAGAGCTCCAAGAGGAGATCCAGACACTGTGCGCCCAGATTGAGACCCAGGCAACAGCGAACCCACCTCCCAAATCATGGGCAGAAGTGGCCGCCAGCAACAGTCCCTACAACACTAATACTATAATCCGCCGACCCCAGAAAGAGCTAAACTGTATCCGAATCAGCACGGCTCGGCCTGCAGAGGACTACAATGACGAGGCTAATAACAACACTTTCACGAGATTCTTGCCTACAGATACCGCGAACAATCACATTAGAACTGCCCTAGCTAACACAGGGCCTACAAAAGATGTTCAAGTAGCAGGAGTTGGCACTACAAAAACAGGTTATGTAATCAGATTCAGAGATGCTCAGTCAGCTGAAACAGCCCGGAACAACACAGCATGGCTGGAGGAGCTGGGAAATGAGACCAAACTAGTAAAACCCTGGTTTGGTATTGTGGTCCACCGAGTCCCAACAGAAGACTTTGCCCTAGACAGAGAAAAGCAAGAGGGAATTGAGAAGATTATGGGGGAGAATGACTTGGCAGAGAAGGGATTTCAGATTGAGGATATTGCATGGTTGAAGAAGAAAGACAGACTACTAGGAAGGTCAGCATCTATAGGGATTTGGCTAAACACACCTGAAGCAGCAGAATTGATCATCAGCAACAGCCTCCTAGTTGGACAAAGATATATTGGCAGTGTGGAACCATATAAAGTCGAACTGAAAAGATGCCACCGCTGCCAGAGATTTGGCCACCTAGCCTGGTCATGCAAAGAACAGGTGAAGTGCGGCCACTGCAGCAGCCAGCATAACCAGCGCCACTGCCCCCCAGGTATCAGACCAAGGTGCGCAGACTGCAATGGGGAATATCCTACAGGGGACCGGAGGTGCCCAACACTACTTAATCCGTGCTCCTTTCAATGACAACACCAAACCTACACCTACTATAGCTGAACATCTGGAAATCAAGGGCAGGAATAGAAGCCCTTATCAATGACCATCAAAGCCAGAATCTTGATCTACTCTTAATCCAAGAGCCACCAATAACTGCATACCATATACATGTCAACCATAGCACATGGCGACTCTACCAGCCAACATGCCCCAATGATTCGGCTCGATTCCAAAGCCTACTCTATATAAGCAAAAGAATCTCAACCTCGTCACACCGTCAAGTCTACTGCAACCACCCAGACCTAGTAGCTATCAAGCTGTGGACTACAGAGATACAATACCTTATCTTTGCAGTTTATATCCTACTATTAGATATACACCAAACAACCTACACCACCTCAGCTGAGCCCGTGCTAAACAAGATCAAGAACACCATTATACAACATCCCGGAGGCTCTGACAAGCCAACAAGTCTGATACTAGGCGGAGATTTCAACCAACATTACCTAGCATGGAGCCACCGCCCAGTTAACCATGCCTTCGCCGCTCAAGCAGAGGAGCTGATCAACTTCTTCCAGACATACCAGCTCCAATGGTGCCTACCCCAAGGCATACCGACATATTGGTCACCAAACTACCCAGGGAAGGCGTCTGTCTTGGACTTAATACTTACTGATAAACCCACAAAACTTATTAAATACCAACTCTACCATGATAACTATGGATCTGACCACCGTGGAACCTACTCTGAGTGGGACCTACGGCCAAAGCACAATGAAAACCTAAAACCAAAGAGAGAATACAACCGAGCAGATTGGTCTAAGATCGGCCACAAGCTAGCAGGCCACCTAGGCCAACTACCTACAATTCGCTCCACGACGGAGCTTGACCAAGAAGTCAACCGGTTGGTTAAGACAACAATAACAGTGCTTGACCAACATGTCCTGTTACAAAGACCATCACCCTACTCAAAATAATGGTTCACCCCAGAGCTTAAAACCCAGCAGGTTACTATAAACCAAGCACGAAGGAGATGGCAGAGCAGCTGCGCTAGCCTAGGCAGTAGTTACCTAATTACCATATCTCTTTTCAACAACATGCGTCTGAAACGGCGAGAATGGACCAGAACCATCGAGAAAGTCAAGGCCATCCACTGGAAGGAGTTCCTAGACAAGGCCCAGGAAGGCCATCTCTGGAAAGCAGCAATATACATGCGCCTACAAGCCCCCTATACAAATATCCCTACATTGACAATCAGGACAAGAGAAGTCACTGAAAATAGCAAGAAAGCCAAGGCTTTTCTAGAAGCCTTTTTCCCCAAGATGGCGGAAGCTGAAGAAGCAGAAACTGTGACACCCCCCCAAGAGATCACATGGGAGCCAATCACAGAGCTAGAGATATACAGATTACTTAAGGCCGCCAAAGGAACAACAGCCCCAGGAGAAGATGGGATCCCGACCATGGTATAGAAACACCTGTAGACATATCTCCGAACAATTATTACCTACCTCTTCACAAAATCAATTAAGCTTGGTTACTACCCAGCGCAGTGGAAGCGGGCACGGATTGTGGTCCTAAGGAAACCTGGCAAACCAGACTACGCAGTGCCCGGAGCATACCAACCTATCTCATTGCTAAATACACTGGGCAAGTTACTAGAAGCAGTCGTGGCTCGAAGACTGACATTCTGGGCTGAAACCTACAAGCTACTCCCCGCCACGCAATTTAGAGGTAGACCAGGGCGCAACACAGAACAGGCACTACTAGTGCTGGGAAATGCTATTGATCGAGCATGGCTATGATCCAAAGTGGTGACACTCATTGTGTTCGACCTCAAAGGAGCTTTCAATAGAGTAAAGGAAACAAGCCTTAATGCCCGCCTACAGGCCAAAGGGATCCCGACAGTGGCCAGAAAGTGGATCAGCAGCTTTATAGAGAACCGACACGCCAGTATTACCTTTGATGACTTTCAAACAGAAGTTGCTCCTCTGGAGAATGCAGGCCTCGCCCAAGGATCCCTATTATCCCCAATCCTGTTTGGATTCTTCAACTCTGACCTGGTCAACCAGCCGGTAGATTACCATGGGGGTTCGTCTGCATTCATCGATGACTACTTCTGATGGCGAGCAGGCCCCTCGGCCGAGGACAATATCAAGAAGATCCAGGAAGAAGACATCCCCCGTATAGAGGCATGGGCCCAAAAGACTGGGTCCTTATTTGCTGCTGAGAAGACAGAGCTTATACACCTAACAAGATCAAAGAGGCAACATGGAATAGGGCGGATTATTATAAATAGAAAGACAATCACACCAACCAGCACAGCAAAGCTTCTGGGGGTAGTCTTTGATAAAGAGATGTAATGGAAAGAACATGTTCAACAAGCAGTTAAACGGGCAACCCAGGTTAATATTGTGCTTGGGGGTCTAAGACACCTCCGTCCAGAACAAATAAGGCAGCTCTATCAAGCCTGTGTAATACCTATTGTGGATTATGCATCTACAGTCTGGCACAACCCATTGAAGGATAAGACATACCTAAGAATACTAGGAACAGTCCAGCGAACTGCCCTCATTCACACTCTCTCTGCCTTCAAGACTGTATCAACTATGGCCTTGGAAATCGAATCCCACATCCTACCAACCCATCTATGACTTAAACAACGTGCGCAATTGGTAGCAGCCCGCCTTAGCACACTGCCAAAGGACCACCCAGGCAAAGGAGTACTAGAACGCGCGAGAACACGCAGCAATCATATAAAAACTAGGTCCTGATTCCCTCTGGCAGAAACCCTGAAGACAATGGACCTCGCCCGACTACAGGCCCTGGAAACCATCAACCCAAGGCCTCAACCACCATGGCAGACACCAGTATTTGTGGAAATTGATATTGAACCAGACCATGACAAAGCCAAAGCCAGAGCTTCTGCAAGACAGAAAGAGGACAGGATTGCAGTCTTCTCTGATGCATCAGGCCAACAAAACCATCTTGGTGCTGCAGTGGTAGCCCTGGATCAGAATCAAAACATTACCTAATACTAGAAAGTCTGCATTAGCTTAATGGAGTATTGGTCAGTATACGCAGCTGAACTAATGGCAATATACTATGCTATAAGCTTGGTCTATCAGATATCCATGAAGAACCAGGGCCCCCCAGACACTGGGCATCAACCAGCAACTATCCTTAGTGATATTATGTCAGTACTACAAGCTATAGCAAATAGAAGGAATAAGTCAGGACAAAAGATTATACAGGCCATCACCCAGTCAGCCGACAAATTAAAGACGCGGGGGATTCCCCTCCGCCTCCAATGGGTCCCTGGACACTGTGGTAACCCTGGGAATAAAGCAGCAGACAAGCTGGCCAAGGAAGCAGTTGGCCCAGATAATAAACACCCATTTTAATACCTTCTATTACAAGAAAAAGGGTTTATCTGCAACAGGATCTGGAAAGAATAGGAACATGAATAGAAGACATCCAAAAAAGGTGCCCACCTCCATCAGATTGACAAAGACCTACCCTCAATCCGCACCCAGAGAATGTATGGCTCTCTTCCCTGAAATCGAGCCTATCTGCTCACCCAACTCCAAACTGGCCATTCCTGGCTAGCAACACACGGCAAATTACATGAGTTTAGAGAAGATGACAAGTGCGAATGTGGAGCTGCAGAAACAGTTGTTCATGTCTTAATTGACTGCCCAAAACTGAAGGATCTACGACAAAAGCTATGGAGGAAGATAGGGACTGCATTTAATGATATTTCAGACATGCTGGGAGGAGGATCTCCAGGTAAGAAAGGTAAGCAGGATGATATGCAAGACAGTAGCATCTTAGGTGCAGTGCTGGACTTTGCAGAGGCATTACAGAGGTTTCATAGCCGCGCGCCACAGGGCCGCTGAACAGAACACCAGGCATCGGCCACCACAGGCCGTGACGAGGCTCTAAATTCGTCGGAAAGTAATGATTCGCTGTACATAGACACATACAAGGACTAGATAGTGGTATCCTGCATATCGCCTAGGCGAGGGGCCAGGGTATGAATTCACACACACACACACACACACACACTGTACAAAGATCCTTGCTGAAGAAGTTCCTGCGCGATTCCCCTCTGCTGATCGTGCTTGGAGGTCTCCTCGTAACCATATTCTTGCCTTGGTTTTGAGATAATTGCCGTTCTCATCAAATTTGTTGGTAAATACCCAGATAACTGGCAGGATTTCATGGTGTGCGGCCTCACTAATATCAACAACCTTCAAGGTTCCTTCAGCTTCAATCCTGCATGTTCCTTGCTTGCAGCAAGTATAAAATCGTCCTTTGATGGATGCTTGAGCAGTTCATTCCAGTTCCGTGGTGGTGGATGGTGCTCTGAACGATGAATTTGTCTATTCAAGACTGTTGTAAATGCTGCATATAGGGCCTTCTCATTGTTGGTGCCAAAGGAGACTCGTCGCCTGCAGGTAGATCACTGGGCAGGCCTCAACCTCGAAAAGCGAGAGTCCATGGTAAGGGTGGAGTAGGAATGCAATAAAATGCTAACTAGGATATGACAGCAAAACTGATGCCGTTGACAATGATGATAAATAGCTGCCTCTTAGACACGAGGTCTAGCCAGTCTGTGATCCGTAGCTGTCGGAGCATACTGCCCTCCGGTACCGCCTGCCTCTATGGGTCGACCTCGCTTAGTCATTTCTTAGTAGGCTAGATAGGCGGCCGTCGAGGAACCAATCATACATTCGTTCCCATAGAAGCGGCCTGTTACGGGTTCCTTTGTTCCCGGTCACAGCGCGGCAGCCAATCAGAAGTGTGTTGCTCTGTTGCGGCGGCAACCCAGCTGGACCATTTTCTTTCTCCAATAATTCATTTCGCCACTGCACTGCCAAAATGGGAGTGCAAATGGATCCGAGAATGGATCCCGATAATGACAGGCGTTGAAGGAGAGCGAAAACCGTCGCCAGAAGCTCAGTGTGATGTACGAGCAGTCAGGTACCTCGGCCTCTCTCCCTAGGGCGAGGAACTCGAGAAACACCACATCCAGCGTCTCCCGATGGGTCTGCTCGACAACTATGGCCTGGAGTTTTTTACTCCTTACGCAGCGCCGGTCTCCAAACCCAAGCTCTACACCCTCGAGGATTACATGGCGTGTCGTATTCCGTGTAAGCTTCCATGGTAAGAATCTAGGCTAACATATTATCTTCAATATCCCTGAGACAGCATCGCATATCTACCTGCAGCTTTATGGTTTTCAGCTTTGATTTCAATATTTCGACCCTATTAAGACAGATCTTCTCTTTTAAAAGGGTAGCTGACGCATTACACCCAGCAACTGAAATTATCCTTGTTAAGAGTATAAATCTTCTGTAGTGCTTAGCTTCATTTCTGCTTCCTTCCATGGCTTGTCTGGAACCAAGAAACCTCGACAGACACATTTCAGTTCAGGTGAGTTGTGTTAAATAATCGGTTTCCGGTGTCAGTGGCTTCCTTGCCACTATACTTGTTTTTTGACAAACGAAGCGTGACAACAGTGAGTTCTGTTGAACGTGCGACGGCGAGAATAGGACTGCAGCCTCTAACCGCCTGTTCTTGGATAACGCCAACAACGACAAAGATGGGGACTACGCCATTTAATTCTCGAATGCGTTGCACGAACTGAACCATTGACTTCCCACTATTTACCACAGAGTCAACCAGGATCACAGTGACGATACCCTCAAGATGTTCTTTCTTCATATCCTTCGGTTCTTTGGCGTGGAGGAATTGAGCCTTGGGAAAGACTATGTTGATGCCGAAAGCCATGGGCTGTCCGGCGCGCATCAATGGTACGATCAAGGTCCGTTCCTCGCCGAGTAGCTGGTAGCCGACGATATCTTTTCCCTGGGGGTGACGCATTGGGAACTCCTCGGTACCGATGATCTCGACTAGGTACCTAGTGGCTAGGTAACACCCGGCCTTCTGATGCGCTTTCTGAAAGCGCATTCCCTGGATACTGTCATCTCGCATCGGAGTACTCAATAGCTTAGCCGCGTTACTATCCGTCGCGTGGTATAGTCGCAAATCACCAGAGGGCTTGTGAGGTTGGAATATCGAATCCAACAGTGACTTGTCTGTAAGGTTGACGACCGGCAGCCTCGAAGTGTCCAGCCGTGGCGGCGAGGAATTGTTTGGCAGTAAAGCCTGGCTGGCTTGTAAGCCATCCGTCACTATTGCAGTCAACAGTTTGTGGTCCATGATCTTGCTCCAAGCTTGCTCCTCGCCGACCACAACAATAGCCTTATGGGCCGCACTCATCATCGGGATGTTGACAGGGCTATCTCCAAACCCCAAATATATGCCGCGTGAAGTCGCTGCGCACGGGTAACCAGGCACTTTTTCATCAAAGGAGTAACAACAAGCCCGTCCTTAATTCGGCCCCCGCCCACGACTTTTACTGCACCAGAGAGCCCTTCTTTCTCGATAATCTTCCCCCACACACGGCGCAGGCCACAGGTCACGATGACGGAACAAACATGGTGGTATCTTCTCGCCTGATGCAGAAGCGAGAACATTTGCGGATAAAGGCGTGTATGCGCGGCTACTTTTTCACAGATAGCATCAATATCATCATCGTTAGTTGACTCCTCGTACAGTAACATCACTTGTCGGAATGCGGTATACGAGTATTCTTACAGGGACGGCCCAGTGGATTTCGCTTATGCATCGCAGAATTAAGATACTAGCTCATCTCAATGCTCTGTTGGTGACTGGGATAATGGAAATGTAGGAGATTACTTTGGAACGCTGATTTTCAGAGACAAGTTTCTTCCCAATCGCCAAATGGATTGCAAATTTGCGTGCCCAGCACCAAACTAGACGTGGTGGACAATTAATGCAAGGCGGTTGGGGTACACTCTGTGTGTGTGTGTGTGTGTGTGTGTGTGTGTGTGTGTTCATACGCTGACCCCTCACAATTAAGCGATATGCAGGTATAACTACTACAAGGACTAGATAGTGGTACGTATCCTGCATATCGCTTAGGCGAGGGGTCAGGGTATGAATTCATCATCATCATCATCATAGTGTATGCTGGTTCCGATAGCAACACCTACACTAGCTGATATGTCAGGTCCAAAGTGCATTACCTTAGGCGCTTAGGCTCAGGTTCCTTCTTCGTGCGAGTGAGAAGACCATGTGCGAGTGTCCAGGCATGGCATAGATGAACGCAGGTGAACATGTTAAAGTTGCGGTAAGAAATCAGCCTTATAATCTTAATACACTCAGAAGTAGATGTATAGCTGGGAAGATAAAAATGCAAGGGAAAGTCTACAATGAGGAGTCAGATCCTCAGGGGTTGGTGATCGCGGCTTGGCCGCGGTATTACGTGTCGTAAGCCAGCCAGCGAGTATATCACATACACACAGTACATGACATTTCCGTGTCGATTATGTTAGATAGTAACCGTCACAGTTTCAGTGACCCAACCTAACGGCCCAGAGCGAGTGATCACCAAATCTGGACGTTTTACATTTGCCTTGAAGGATCCAAACTGATCACCAGGGTTCAGGGCAAAATGTGTGTCTTGATTACAGATGCATATGTACTTGCACCTATGTTATTTGAGTTCTATTACATAGCACTGGACAGAATGAGGAGATTGCAACTTTGGCTTGCAACAAGACACTAGGTGGACGTATGTTCTAAGAAGTTCGATGACCATAGGTATGTACGTAGTTAGATATACCCCAAAATGGCTTGGCGAGATATATTTAAAGCAGGCCCCAGGTATCTCGCAACAACGCTCGCTTGTTTATTCGTGTGCCTTGCAGAGTGAGTGTTTCTGGTCACTCTCCCCCAATCCCGACTGCAATATTTTAACTTGTGGTATCGATCAGTTCAGGGTGCCCAGCGCTTTACCCTTGCCTGACAGGCGTGAAAGTCATCGTTGTCTCCATGGTCCTGCGCAAACGAGCTCCTCCGCACCTTCGCAATCTCAATCTGAAAAACGCCCGCTTCGGACTTCAGTCTTCGCCATCACCAGCCTCATCAACGCCTTGCCTGTCACAAAATCGTCACCCAAGCGCCTTCGCCGCATTCCACCGCAGGACATTATATTCCCCACTGATCTAAACGAATCACCAGCATTCAACTTGATCACTCTGGAGAAGCGCAGCGGTCCCCAATTTCGAACTCGCCTACGGACGCGCCGAGTCCTTGGACAGACGACCTGGGCGACAACCCGAGTCGGATCTCTTGGAAGAATATGACCTTAGCACACGCACCGGACTTGGACAACGAACTACGGAGTGTAGGAGTAGCAGATAATAGGAATATAAACCGAGTGCATTCGAGCATGCTTACGGACGCTCAACCAATGGCTGCAGAAGAATTTCCGCCCAATACAAGGGTGGATGGGATTTCCAGCGCATCCTTTTTCCAAGGGATGGCGCAACAGGCGGGCTGACTCCAGGTATGTTTGGTTCCGGTTATGCCGTCGCGTTCGCTATACTCACAATTTCAGGCGAGGGCTATATTCCAATTATTGCTCGCTCATCACTCCTTCACCATTAGTTGAAAGTCGAATGTTTTTGCGCGACCGAAGCCAGTGGTGGCGATAGTACAGGGATGAGCAGTCTCGGTTCCTAGAAAGCTCATGCTACTTTAAAACAGTGTCAAATGCAGCCACAAACTTTAACTACCAGGACTCGATTGTGCTCTTGGGGGTCCAAAGGGCGGTATATTCACTTAGCCGCAGGACGTATTGACCATAATGTACAGTACATCCGCTACTTAGACATATCGTGAACGGGTTTTATCCCATTCTGCATAGTATACTGTACCCAGGCTGTGCTAGCCCGCAATGCCAGAAGACATGTTCCTGTGTGCTCCGGGACGTAGAGTTTTTTCCAGAAACATGCTCGCAACCCAGCCATCTGTCTACAGGTCTCTTGGTCCAACTATGTTTCGTCAATTGAGTTTTTATAATAAAGTTCTTCCCTCTACAAAAAGAACCTAGCGCAATGACGGGGTTGCAATGACCTTAATTTTTGGTGCTCTGTGCATACAGCCCAAATCTGCGAGATAGGTATTATAAAATTGGAGAGAAAAGTCGTAACCTCTGTACTGTAGTACATTCGCTGCAATGGCTCTCTTTACGGTTCTATCAGCCTCGTCCCTAGTGTGATCGCTTCAGTACAATCCAGCCGGGCTTTCTCTGTTCCTTCCACGCTGTCTCCAGAATTTCGACAGCTTTCTCAGGAAGATTGATATCGGAAAGTATCTCTGCTAGGCCCATCGCGGACTCCGCGTTGACAAACAGTTTGTCATAATGCTCAGTCCAGGTCATACAGTACTGTATCTAGGACTCGGACACTTCCAACCATCCGCTCCCAGTGGTGTTGCCAATGTAATGGCAGTCTGAATGGCGATTTTCATCTCTCCAACAAAGCTGATTATCGACTTTTTCATTACTTTGGCGCAACTACTGGATACTTTGAGAAGACGACATCTGTTGAGCTTCAGCATGAACAGAGAACAACACTGATGAAAATTATCCCGTCCGAATTGGAGACTAGCAATGCGGCCAATGTCAAAGCGGGTGATGGAAGGGGGTCGGTAATTTCCACAGCGATTCCACTTCCCAAAACGGCAACTCCAAGATGGGCTCCTACTGCGCGGCACCTCGAAATGACAAGCACTCACAGATCTCACCTTGTCGGGCTGGCTAGCCACAATACAGACCTCTAGCTCCTTCATTGCTCGTTAGAGTCCGTTATTACAGTATTGACGAATATATCTCCTCAAGAATGACTGATGCTCCAAAAACGGCCAATGTCACTGGCTAAAGCATGAAGATCCGGATGTGCGTGGTGTGGGAATCGTTGGATACTTTTCTCATTGGTTGGCCGGGACTGCTTGGTTGCTGATGCCCGATTGCCATGGCCTCATCTTGGCTGGGCTGATGGATGGACGGTGGACTCCAGCCATAACTGGTTGCACACATGGGTGTGCACCTGATATGAAGCTGGCCAATGTCTACCTCGCGGTCAAACAAGTAAACAAAGGCTGCTTACACCGTTCTGGAACCTGCGCAACCCAAATTGTTGTGTATTCTTGCCGTAACCCAATGAACACGTCATTGCTTGTGGATGGGGAATCTCGAGATGATTGCGAAATTCTGTACCATGGCGCTCGCTCTCTACAGCCTGGCTTTAATGTTATTGACTTCAAGCTCCAGAACATAAAACCGTTCTTTCCGTTCCGTGAAATGATAATATGCTTCGTCATAATCCAAGCGCAGACACTTTGGGACGGTTAGTCCCTCTATAACCCCATGCGGGTTGTTGAAATCCTCTTTTCTCGGCAGGCCATCTAGTAACTTCAGCGGGCCATCAAAGATAATTCTTAAAACGCATCTCTTATCAAAACCACAGGGAAACCCCACAAACCCCCATCGAACCTGGAGTTGGAGATTCTCCTCGGCAATATACTTTTCTATAGAGTTCTTCACGTTGGTGAGGTGTTCCAACCCCTTGCACCACTCGTCACTGGAACCACTGAACAAGAAGTCCGCTAGGAATGGGTTCTGCCTTGCCTCGAGAGCATCATCCACGACCTTGACCGGACTCATCCTGTGAGAGTCTTCCTGATCTAGGGTGCCCCCGTCATCATTAGATTCGTTGTCAGAATCAGAATCATTACTCCCACGCTGGTTCGTTTCCTCGTTGTTGTCACTATCCGAACCGAAGTGTTCAGAGTCCTCGTCAATTTCACGTTCGAAGCGCTCACTATCGCTCCTTGCCGTAGGTGAGCTTTTACAGAATGTTCCCCGGTTCCCTCGTTCAATCCTGCTGCCAGTGTTGAGGGTTTCCCAAGGGGTCTTTCTAAGGGCCGTAAGTCTTCCAGCAAATATATCACTAGCACCAGAAGCGGCCTCATCTTCGTTAATTTCGCTCTCATCGCTCGCTTGCTCGGCCACAAACGTCTGGTAATAGGCACGACCAGGATGATCCAGTGACGCATCACTAGCATCACCGTCTTTGTCTTCAGAGCTAGCCCGTCCTTCCCTGACCTCGTGAAACTTCTGCTCCGCGTCTGAGCAGTTCATTACTGTCCACTGAGCATGCCTCGTCCCCTCAAGTAAAAAATGTAGCTTCGCATTGTTTTTAAGAGCATCCAAGAGCGGGGGTGGGCACAAGACATCAATATGCTTTCGGAATATGTCAATCAACTCGGGATTTTCGAGGGCGCCAGTGACACGCCGGATATAGGGGGCATTGGACTTTATGCTAATTTTAGTGCCTAGCTGCTGTAGGCTCTCATTCATCTTGAGCTCCTCTTTTATGAACGTGTAACATTCATCCTTCTTTTTCTTGCCTTTCATCGTTGCCCTGATCATCCACTCCATCAGCTGTTCTATGTTTTTTCGAACGTCGGCTTGACTGTCCACACTTCTATTGCCGGTTTCGGTAGGTCTGCGGCTCATTTTAGACGTTCTTGTCTGATGAATTTGTTCGTGTAATCTCCTGGGATGATCAGTCTTATATCTTGCATTGGCTCTAGCTCTTGAATTAGACCTAAGTTGAATCCATAAGTAGCAGCATGAAGAGGATTTCGAAAGAAACGCACACACCTTCACAAAAGCTACATGGTAGTGATAATGTGGGCCCGCATTGGGGAAGACTCTGAGAGGATAATGATATTTTGGACAGGGTTATGCCAATCTTCTCTGAAGCTGAAGACATAAGTATCGCTATAACTTACAGCATAGAGAACAGGACTCCAGCTGCGGCTTGTGATTTAGGACACATTTGCATGATGACGAATCATGTTGGGTTTCAGATATTTTTTACTTGTTTTTTAGCAAGCAAGATACTACCGGAGAGAGGCTCTCTCAATATCTGATTCCGGGGTTATACAAGACACATAATCTGCCAACGCACCATCCTCTGTTGAGAGATTGCTGACTTGCCGTGAATGGTTGGAAATAGGCTGGATCACTGGCGTGCATGCCAAGGCCGCCTCAAAAGAATAAAAGATCTTTCCTCAATACAGTATCCACGTCAAAGTCATCAAGGATACGTACAGTACAGTATACAATAGACTTAAAATCTTTCCTAATTCTTACAGCCTCTCAGATCATCTCTGAACAAAGCTTTACTCCAGATTCGGTAATCGAGAAGTTACTTACCCCTGAGACACAATTTTCTCCTCACTTGTACCAGAGTCTAGGTGAAGAGCGAAGGGAAGAATAAGCCATTGGCAGTTCCATAATATTGGTGGTCCATGCTAACTTTCCAAGATTCTGTACCGTGTGCCTAGAGCTCTTAAATATTAACCAAATTCAACCCCTTTTCCTCTTGCAGTAAGCAGGATGATTACAATTATGTTCAACGGAGTTTTATATTGAACTAGAACTTTGCGTCTTTGCAATTAAAAAAATTGGATTGTGACAGGCAGCAGATAGCATCGATTGATATTCCTTGGTCTGGATGTACGTTATTCGATTGTTTCATCTACGTTCTAATCTGGCAACCCTATCCTCAAGCGCGGAAATGCGCTGGCTGAACTCGCTGAGCTCATCATATTCTGAGCAGTCTCCTTTGCTGCAATAGTAGCCTTCTTCATCCTTTTCTTCGTCTTCACCTTAGTATTTTCCGTATTCTTCCATTTTAGAATCTTTATCTCCATTCTCTTTAAGTTCCCTCGAAGTACTGCACTTCTGGTTTACACTGGCATGCTGATTTAGAAACTGACCTTGGGCCATAATGTAACAGGGATGGAAGTGATTATATAGACATCGAAAGTAAGCCTAAGAGTAAAACTAAAATGCGTGGATAGCGAAGTCATCCTTATACAGGGGCATATATGCGGTTAAGTCTGACGTGTCGAGCAACGGTGCATCAGGGGTCAAATTCGGGTCGATAATATGGGGACAGCAACCGAACTCAACCCGACCTTCTCGGGTGAACAGCATTGCGGAGCGGTCGCACACATCATCTGCGCGACATCTACTCTTCAACTTCGCGCGAGCCGCCTCGGCCTGCCACGTTTCTAGGCTGAGAAGATGTGGCTCAAAGTAACGTATTGTTGATAGACACACGTAACCCACAACAGGCTTCTGCCAGTCGTACTGGCGGCCAGAGCTTCATACGCTACTTTGAAAATGTAACGACCCTGCTGATTATATTTGGTCATGGAGGCCCACCTGTTTGACCAAACTACCTACACGTTTATACAGTACCTGGACACAACACGCTGACTCATGAGTTGTGTCGTGGTTGGGATAATTTTGTTATCCTTGGGGCTGCTGCTGAAGCTGAGAGACCTGTGGGCGGGTTCTCAGTTCCAGCGCTCATGTACTTACGGTTCGTCAGTCGCTCTCTGAGCCTAAAAGCCACAAAATTGACATTCTCTAACTTAATAGGCGAGTCTTCCCTTGGGGAAACCGACTTAGCAGGTGATTACTCTATCGGCCACCACGCGATTTAGGAGTGCGCAAAAGACTCCATGTACCGCTATATAAAGCCTGATACCGGGCCTGATAAAAGGACACAATATCTGTTTACCCCAAGGGATGTCCCTTCCAATTGCACACGCAAGTCATGGTCACGGCCCCAATGGTACAGGTACGAGCAGCCAAACTGAAAACAATGATTCGCCTTATGCGGCCCTAACTTTTGTAGGAATCCAAAAGCAGGAAATGCAAATTGCGGTTTTGGGCCGAGGATGAAAGAATTGATTGTCGATGTAAGTGTGATTTTCCTGGACTGACCCAGTAAGGTCTGGTCGGCTCAAAAACAACAGATAAGGTGACAGGATTCATACGTGAAGAGACCTACAGTGTCGTCTATAAGGGCGAAGACACCAGGGCAGCCCCTTGTAGCAAGGCTTGTGAAATACGAGAGTATTCTCTTGATGTTTACAAAGACCTTGTGTGTTTATCTCAAGAATTGGGGAGATTAGCACCGGTATTGGGGATCACCAGGCCACGACATATCATAGAACTAAAGCCCAGCGTATATGTCGTCACTGACCGAAATAGTAGCCTAGCAGACATAAAGACACCATTACTAATAAAGCAGGTGCAGAATATCTCGAGGAAACTGTTCTCTGCTTTATGCGGTACGCCAGTCCGAGACTACGTGGGCATGCAAGCTGACAGACACCATCTGCTACAGAAATGCACATTTGCCGTAAACGGCACGGGAAGTTAGTGCCCGAAAGCATCATACTAAGCGGGGAGGATATTTCATTTGTCGATTTTCAACTACTGGATAACGACTTGACCGAGAAGCAATGTGAGGATGATATTCAGATGGTTGGCTATATGATTTATAAACTACTCACAGGACGCGATATTCGGAATCCCAACGTAAGGCAGCCCAGAGTCATAAACACAATCAGTACTGACTCATTTGGTAGGAGGCCATCTTGGATGATGAACAGAAGTATAGCAGGATTATCATTGACTTTTTACACAAGGTTCTACACCCTAAAGGCAGGACGGCTAAGGAAATTCTCAGACATCCTTGGCTTCAGTCTGAAAGAATGCTGTAGCTATAATTCAGGCAGGCCAACGGCACCATGGAAATTTAAGCGCTATTAACTTCGACCTTAAGTAGATGTCTGGAAGATGTATCATAATAGAATATTCACATTCAGCACATAGACATGTTATATACAATGTACCCTGCCACAGCAGTGCCGAACAACACCATGTGCCTATGGGTTCAAGTGAAATCGGTGATAGCAACAATGGCCATAGCACCGGGAACACCCCCAACAGTTCTCAGGGAATCCCAACTGATACAGGAGACTGTAGAAAGGCGGGCTGCTACGCCCGCAAACGCCGCCCTCCACCCAACACCTGTCAGCAGGAGGCGGCTGGCGCTTGTACAGTAGTAGCCGTTCTCCGGTTAATGTACTGTACACCTTGTGAGATCAAGGGAGCGGTAGGAAGGATATCTGCTTTACATTCTGTAGAGAATAAAGATCAGCCTGAACAACACGGCCGCTATCGCATTGGACAAGGAGCTCACTCTAAGAACCACTTATACTTAGAGCTGAGTCGAGGGAAAACACTTCTCTTACTGTAGCTCCTTTGCAGTCATTACTGTATCTCATTCCAAGCAAGAAACATCGAGGAGGGGAATCCGCACGGCGAATCCTATTGCACCTCGACGGTGGAGCATAAATTCCAGCGCCTACTTGAAGCTGAGGGAAAAAAAAAATAAAAATGGAAATAAAAACTATGGTCCTGTTGGCCTCCTTAATCGCACCCACTTTATATTACCTTGCTGGTATAATCCTTCCTACAGGTAATATTATCCAGGCTAACAGAAACTTCCAGCCTGGGATGATGCGGTGGGAAGCCTCGCGCAGATTGCGGGGTGCGGAATAACTTCGTTGGATATACTGTAGTACAGAAAACTGGACCATGGCTGTTAAACCATCATTCCACCCCATTGCGAAGCTATATAAGCGGAGCAAGCCTGTGTAGAAGCAACCCTTGGTCTTGGCGAGATTCGTAGTCATTTAGGGTTGCTTGCGGACCATATTCAGATAACCTTGGTCCGGGTGCCTTCCTTGCAGCTGCAGACTGGCCCTCTGCTCATTTAAAATGCAGCACTTTGTTGGCGCGCCCGCATGTCGCGACCTCCCTGGTGTCAGGACTCAATTAAGTTGGGGAGCTCGCAAAAAATAATAAGGCCTTTAAATTCTTCCCAAGGTCACCCTGGTACTCCAGGCTTGCTAGTTGGTGGAGCGTTCTGGGTGATCTTTGCTGTCACCGTGGGAAATGCTTCTCAGGGGTAAGAGGAGGCGGCACGCTGCATTAATAGCGGCGTGGCAGACAATCAGTCTCTGCCTCCAGCGCTATGTTAGTCGTAGCCACCAATTGCCGTGCAGCTCCATCCCATCAGTGAGGCCAGTCGCGCCATGGTGAGGTGGTGGAGCTCGATGCCCGGTCGAGAAGTGTGCTGCGACATGCAAAGCAGCAGGCGGCGCCATACCTGGCGTACTAGCGGGAGGTGGTCGGCCGTAGATTGGTCTGGATCGGGCAGTTCCAGACACCAAGGTCACGGAGGAAGGTGCTGGTCTAGGATTGTTAAACCCAACCCGCGAAACCCGCCCCAACCCGCCTCGACCCGCCAAGACTTGGGTTGGGTTCGAGCTCCTAATAATCCATTAGGTTTTGGATATTTATGGCTGCCCCAAAGCCCGGCGGAGCAACCCGCTGGGTTGCCAAGATATCTGAATAGGTATATTACTGTATTTAGATTACACTTGCTTACTTGGATAGTTTATAATACTGTATTTAAATACAGTATTTTATCTAGCTATGTAGATCACTGCCTATTAAAGTAATGATATGCATAATTGGGTTATTTTGGGTTATTTGGGTTGGGTTAGAACTATTTGCTAAATCCATGGGCGGTTTACTGTTCAGGTAACCCACCCCAAAACCCGCGTGGGCGGATCAGGTAGGCCTGAAAACCCGCCCCGACCCGTGGTTTAACAAGTCTATGCTGGTCTGAGCCTTGTCAAGTTCGATGATTTGGTGATCGCGGACGTGCGGTAGGGGCAATTACATAGTCAGCCGGGTGACGCTCTCCGCAACAGTGGCCAGCCAGCAGCGGCTCCGTGGGTGGATGCGGCAGGCTGCTAAGAAATGCCGTCGCGGCAAGATCCTGGCCCCCCTGGTACCTCGACGGGCGAGTCAGCTCCAGCCATGGCGAGACCGGGTTCCGGGACACAGCTGCTCTGCTCATGGATCTCATGCAGGTACAGTCAGGGGCCTCAGGGCATGGCTCACCCTCCCCTGCACGAACCCCGTTGCTCACCGGGTGGTCCGGCATCCCTGGTTCGCCGGTAAATTGGTTGGAGTAACCTCAAAAAGCTGGCTGGCAGCTGACAATGCGGTCTGCGAGGCGGTGGCTGGTCTCAGCTTGACAGTAGGATTGTCATCCACGGCGGTGCGAGCTCCGAAGGTCCCTTCGAGGTTCGCTGCAGTGCTACACGACTGACAAATCGGAAATAAACACAGTCATGGCTTGGGTGAACAGGCACGCCCGGAACTGGCAGGCCAGACGGGGACGGAAGATGTATGAATCTTGGGCTGGCTCGGTGGATGCGCTGTTTCAGGATCACCATGAAGGTCTCCTCGCGAAGACTGGGCGTCGGGTGAGTAGTGGCGGACACGCAAGGTGAGTAAGCCAACACGTGGAAATGACGCATACCGACAGCCCGGGGCTGTGCGGACCCAGGCTTGATAGTTTTCAATATATAGTAGGTGAGAACGTCAATCCTTGAGGTCCAATGGAAATTCGATCACGAGGAGTTAAAATGCAGAAGATCTTCACTTGCAAGGTACGAGATGGAAAGGGTTTAGGGGTTTGGGTACACACGGATGCGCCTGAACGTGACTCAGTAAGTTTTGTTTAAGAAAACAAATGGATAAAAAGTAAGACAACATACACAATATAATTCACGTAAATACTTCTAGTATTATATCGTAAGGGCCACGGGTAAGGGGCATGCAATAGCGGCAGCGAATTTACGAACAGGCAGCGAACTGGCGGCAAAGATGTGCAATTTAATGTTTCATTTCAGGGTTATCATTTAGCCTCAATGTACTGCGCATGATATTTGAGATGGGAGGTCTCAATTGGGGTAGACTATCTCTTTCCAACACAAAAAACTGCCGGACAAAATCACGGGAAACATACAGAAAAAAATAAAGGAGAAGCCTCTATTCCTGGCATTTGTCCTGTTCAATTTGAGTGCGATATAACAGAACAGCTGGGGGTCCGCCGAGTCCTCGTTCGACATTACGAGTCTCCAAAAGATCAATATCCCGTGTGCGGTGAAGCATGAGCCTCCGTGATACATAAACATGGATATCTATTATCCTAGTAATCCTTGCTATGCCCTGGCGCATCCGAACATGCTTTCGACGTAACGTCCTGATCGTTTCGGCGGCGGAGGCGGCGCGCCTGGTATTTTGACTCCAGTGGTGTCGTAGGCGCCTCTTCCCATTTTTCGAGCAAGATCCCTTGCGGGATTAGCAGCAGACTTGGATACATCTGGAAGCTTACTTACTTCAATGCGTTTTGTAATGAGCTGTAGGGAACTGACTACTCTAGGAACCAGTGGATTGGGGCAATTTATAACCGAGAGTACATGGGCGGCATATTGGGTGGCATACTGGGTGGCATACTGGGTGGCATACTGGGTGGCATACTGGGTGGCATACTGGGTGGCATACTGGGTGGCATATTGAGTGGCATATTGGGTGGCATATTGGGTGGCATATTGAGTACAGCTTCAATGGCTCCATCTTCGGCATAAATATACCCTTCTTCGCTCCCTGACACCCATACAGTGGTGTCCGCCAACTTCTTTCCTGGCTTTCCTATCTCTATTAGTTTGATCTCTATCCTTCCCCGATTTCAGCACCCGTCTACCAAAGGTTCCATGTATGGCTGCCAACTATCCTGTTAGTTCGGGCCCACAATATACTCCGGCCGCGGGCCCATGGGTTGTCCTCCCAGTTGGTCAGCAGAGAAGTCCAATTGCCTGTTGCTATTGTAGAAAACGGAAAGTATGTGTCTAATAATACCCTTTTTTATCCAGTTTACCGATCTTAGCTAAAACCTGGTCTATCGTAACAGATCCGATGCTCTGGGTTTGACCAAAATGCTGATGGTCGCTGCAAAAATTGTGCTCTCTCGAGTAGGGACTGCATTTTCATCCCAGCAGGATCTCTGGGAAATCAGCCCTTTGTACCCATTCAAGCTGCGTATCCAGGGCAAGTTACAGGGCATCAGCGGCTACCATATCAATATCCGATGGATAAAACATTTCCACAATCGGGAGAGCTGCGTCAAATCCAGTATAGCGGTCCAGCTGGTCATGTATGTCCGAAATGGTCAGTTGCGATCTTTGCCTCTCTGGAAACTAACATCATATGTTCCGTCTAGCATAGCACTAATCCTCACCCCAACTACTGCAGTTCTACACACCCCGCCCCAGAGACTGCATCCGCCGTGTGTGTGTGTGTGTATGTATTTTACGGCCGTGGCTCGTGACTGGCACGTCTTCCACTATCCCTAATAAGGGCAAAGGCCGCCAGGGGGTAAGTCCTGGGTGTCACTAACTATTCACTAGTTCTGTATACAAGTAGGAGGCCTCGGCGCGATTACATAGCTGCCTTAGCCGGAAGGGAAAAGTCTACCAATATAGACTAGGGGTTACTGCCAGCTGCATAGATCCATCTTCACACCATGATCTGCCTGTCCTCCACTGCGTTCTAGATACTCTTTTTTTTTTTTTTTTTTTTTTTTTTTTTTTTTTTTTTTTTTTTTTTTTTTTTTTTTTTTTTTTTTTTTTTTTTTT